>JALLOT010003786.1:0-10872 GCA_036939595.1 Thalassiosira livingstoniorum | reverse complement strand
TTTATAAGTACTGGGGACGTTTTTATTTTGAATAGCCTTAAATAGTACTGCAGCTATTTTCATGAGTAGGCCCAATCATTGAATCAAGCCAACATCTCATTTGTAAGAACATATTTCTAAACACAAAAATAAGTGTTGAAACTTGGAAAACTTTGATGTGAAACAACCTGCACTTTTGGGATTGGTGTTGGTTGTGTTGAACCAGGTGGTGTAGGTGGTGGGGAATAAACTTATTTCCTCTGTTATCTCTTCTTGGGCATCATTTTTTTGCAAAGTATTGTTGCAATGTGTGAAATATGAATGTTGAATCTCTCAACTTTGAATTTTTCTCATTTTTGGAACCAACTTTCAATTAATGATGGACTTTCAAATATTTCATTTTTAATATGCTCCTTTAACAAATGTACATCAAAGCCAGATCCAATCATAGAATATATTTTTGATGTATTGGAACTCCTCAAGCAAAGGATAAAATAAATCAGAGGGTACAAAAGCAAAAAAGAAACAAGAGACTAATCATCCAAAGTGATGATATGTGGGGTCCAATTTGTCCTTAGGACTACCTAGGTAACATAAAAGATAAAATATGCAATGATTGCAATCCTCTTCATCATATGGAATATTTGAATATATTTTTATTTTTATTTTCTTACAGAAGCTATAGGAGACTCATGTTAAAGTGCCAAAAGAACAACTTTTAAGGATGGAGATGATTTTATGGAGACTTCTCTGTGCTGTTTGATACCATGCAATAGTTGATTAGATATTTTGGATTTTGACACAAGAGTTGAAAACAAATAATTTGTTGCCAATCCACGTTTAGGGAATTCAAATTTCTACACCATTTCCACTTTCAAACTTTCAATGAAGGGTAATTCCCACGTTTAAACATGGGAAAATATTTATTTAATAAGTTCACATTAAAGGATTACTGCTATCAGTGTTTTTTTTGAGACACATACTTACCACAAAGAGAAAGATGCTGTGTGATGATTAGTATTAGCATTCCACCTTTTTTTGGGGAATAGAAATTTCACCAAAACTTTCAAAAAATTCTTAGTATTTGCTTTGAATGTGACAAGCTATGAAGAAAGATTAAATTGTATTGCACACTGGATTTCTACTATACTATCAATCTCAACCCAAATTGATAAACAACGTAAACATCGTATCAATATTTTGGTTGTCGAAATCATAGTTTGTGCAACGCATGGAACATTTCGACCCATCAAAAGTTATTGGAATAAAGAGTACTTGGTAATAGTTTTTACATCCTTCTCAGGGGAACGAGGGAACTACTCATCATCTCAATACGAAGCATTTTCTCACTAAACCAAACAATAATGAAATTGAAAATAAAATAACAAAGTAGCAAACATTTTCAAAGTGAAGAACCACTGCCAAGCAAACCGATGCATTGAGAATGTCAATGCTGCCAACAAGAGAGGTACTAATTCGTATTTGTCTTACAAAGGAGGTCGTCATACGTGTGGAAAGTTTGAGTCGGGGGAAACCCGCCGTCCGCCCGCATCAAGAGGGATTCGCCCAAGAATTTGTTTCAGGAGCTCCTCCAATTCATTGTTTGCATCCCTGTTCGAGAAAAAGACTGGGCAGAATTCTGGCTTATAGGATTATTCGACGAGGTGCTTCTCCGAGGAGCTTGTGTAATGTGCGGAGAAGCTGATTCGGAAGGATTTTTGCTTTTGTTTAACAAATAGCCAAACGTCACTGCTTGAGCCACCATGTTAAGCAAAGTCGAATTATTCAGCAATTGACTTGATTGCTGCTGACATTGATTCAAAAAGACTTCTATACTTTGTCCATGCTGCTGGATATTTAAATTTTCCCTCAAGTTCTGGGAAATTGTCTCATGGTTTGATGTGACGGCAACCGATGGTAGGTTATTTAAGGCCTGGAGCAAAGTGTCACGGGCAGACTGTTGAATCCCCTGTGTGCTTGCGTTAGAATTTATGTGGTCACTGTTTGAGCTCTGAAGCAATTGCTGCACAGATATATCATGATGCTGTCTGTTTGTCTGCGTGGCAGCAATTTGAGGCTGCTGCATGATATGTTGCGATGGATAAAACGGATTGCTTCGGCAAAAAATAGCTGGCTGGAAGGATGTTGTTTGTTGAATATTTTGAATATTTGCATGGCCGTTACTATTTGCCGGAGCAAAACTATTTGCTAGTGGAAATGATTGGATATTATTCTTGGGGTGGGAAAGATTGAATAATGTGGATGAATCGTTTTCAACAATGGGTGACGCAGGATTGGATGGCAACAATTCTTTGGAAAGATCCACGAAATTCTCGCTCGCAGTATCTGGCAGCACCGTCTTCATTGACACATCAACGTGTTTGGTGTCTTGTGGCAGAGTATGTTTGATTCTGTCGTCAAGACAATGCTTCTTCTTACGCAAAATCTCGCAGTCATTTCTTGGCACTCTTGTTTCATTTTTGATAAACTTTGCATTTACAGCCATTATTGCTTTAGTGCAAGAACATTCTGGATCTGGTGTTTCTGGAAGAGGGTGGACTCGACCTAGCGCATTGAAATCAGGGCTGTTTTCATCTTCAAACTTGACACGAACTTCCGTCTTTGATGATCTGATCATTTGCTTCAACAAGTGAGGCAATCCACGTAAAAAGTACTCATTATAGTAGAGTACAGCATTCCCTTTACCAGTGGCTACCCGTCGGAAATGCCAGCAAATCAGGTTCCTCATGAACGAAGTCAAACTTTTACCTCCAAAATAAATAGGCATGATGTCTAGTTCAAAAAGTACTGGATCTTTCAGCGTAAAGGCTCTACCACCCGAATTCCACGAAACGATGTGAGAATATTTCTGGTCAAGCAAGACAGAGTAGAGTCTTACAACGAACGAAGGGCTGCGACTGATACAATGGATGGAACAAAACACAAATAAAAAATTAAGAGAACAATTGAAATCATCTTCATTTTGTTTATTTTCTCCTGCTTACCTTGAAGGAGCCAGATGCTTCAGAGGAAGAGAGTCCACTTCTTGGGACCGATCAACTACATGATTTAAGTGTTGAGACAAATGATGTGTCAATATCCGACATTTGCATAATATACGAAAATGTAATTGAAACGAATAAAAATCAACATTTCCAAAAATGTAGCAGGAGAAACCCACTTACTTACCGTAGGGTAATGATAAATCATCAGTTGTCAACTCAGAAGAGGGCATGGTCGGTGTGGCTCTGAAATCAACTCTTCCTCCATGATTGTGAGAGTTCCTCCTTCTCCTTGGCTCTTTCTCTGCTGTATAAACAGTACACCCCTTTCCACTTCTTTCACTAGAAGAGTTTGAAATGCTGCTGCATACTTCGACATTATTGTGGGATTCATCTTCATTAAAATGAATTGTGTGCATTTTCTTTTGATGGAGAGATGCGGCTACAGTACTTGTAATGCTTTCGCCCATGTCACTGCACATAACTTTGGTAAACTTCTCATCGCCACACTTGCTTGATAGTGCAAAACTTTTGTTCCGCGAAGTATCACCATCCATTGATGGATATGTCTTCAAATTTGGGGAGCCAGTTTTGGATGTTCTTTCACCAGGTCTCCCACATAAAATTTTACTGCTTGCCATTTTTCTCTTCACAACGATGCTTCTCTCACTTTTTCGCTTTCGTGTATGCCCCCTCTTGTCTTTCCTCGATCTCACCCTTTCAAAGCCATCACTTTCACCCATCGTTGCTCTACAGGTGTTGTTGCTCATGTCGCTGCCGCCGCCGTAGCGGAAATTGCCCTCGGGGGTGTTATCATCATTCGATGTTTCGTTAAAAAATACTCTTCCTTTGCAATCATTAGTTCCAACGCCTCTCGCCAAAGCAGTCATAGCTATGGCAGCATCAATGTCCTCCATGTTCCCACTTTCAGTGTGAGATGAGCTCATACTTTTTTAGTAACTTGGAATCTATGACGACAACAACAATGTTATTGTTGTGTTTGAATAATAATAATGCAGTACTATGGTAAGTACCACAGCAGTAAGTATCACAGTTTATTTTTTGCAATCTATTCCTAACTTCCAGGATCGTTAGATGCAGGACCTTAGATGCAGGACCAAATGCAGGACCTATAGTACAAAATTCCTACGTTAGATTTTTTCGTAGAATTTTTCCTTATTATATAGAAAAAAATTATGATATTTATAAGTCAAACATTTCAACGGCTTTTCCACGCCGCAGGCTCTCGACAGCTTAGGTATAGTGGTTAATACCCCGCTCTGGGAGCACAGAATCCCTTTTGCACCAGGGTTCGATTTTAGCCGTTTGCCCTCTTAGCTCCTTTTGCTCAATTTCGCGCTCGCGCGAAATGACGTAATTTTTACATTTTTAGCTGTAACCAAAAAGCTGATTTTTCGAACCCTAAACCTACTTGAATTTTAACTCGACCAAAATACGAAATTCTTACTCCCTCTAAAGCAAAAAAAAGTGAGGGTTAGGGTTATTTTTTCGGGCGTTGATTCAGAGCGAAGCGAAAAATCCGCACGAAAAAATAACCCTAACCCTTACTTTTTTTTGTGTTGGAGAGAGTAAAGTTTTCGTATTTTGCTCGAGTTAAGCTTCAATTAGGTTTAGGGTTCGAAAAATCAGCTTTTTGGTTTTCAGCCAACTATTAAATTTTTTTTGTCGTAGGGAAATACTAATTCCAGTGTGGGTAGGGCAGTATGGGATAATGTTGTTTTATTTTGCAAAGAGATTTCTCCACCTGGAATTTCCTCCTCACCCTCCAACTGAAATTAAAACATCGATTTTGGATACTGAAATTTTGTATTTAGGAATTCAGTATAAAAGTCCTGCATTTGGTCCTGCATCTAAGGTCCTGCATCTAACGATCCTGCCTAACTTCTAATAAGAGCAGATTGCCAGCACACAAGAAGAATTTTTTAGATGCAGGTAATAATACTCGTAATAGAGTAGGTACAATTGTAGCATTTTTTACCATAATAGTAGGTACTTACACATAGTATTGTTACAATACCATAAGTAGTAGTACTCTCTCTAGAGTACTACTAAGTATTAGTAATACTCCATTATTATGCTTGATGCATGAGAAGATGATCATCATCATAGATCATCATCATGCATCATTAATTCAAGCAAGCGAAGCAAGAGTCTAGAGAGGTACAATCAGAGATGTAAGGAGAGTTCTTATTAGCTAAAACACTTTTTAAAGTGTTAATGCTATAACAAGCTTATTTGGTTATTTGAATGCTAACATTCATTCACTTATTTTTGAGTTATTGTGGAAAAATGAAAAATGAACTTTCAACCTGTTTCTATTTATTATTTATTTTTCAGGGACCACATTGTAGAGCAATGACAATGATGAAGACCTACTTAGACTGCAGGCACTCAAGCAGATATTCTAGCAAATAAATTTTCAGCAATATGTTCATCAATAATGTCATCAATTTTATCTGCTCAAATAGCTGCTATGAAATGTGCAGCCAAGCAGATAAAAACAGATTGGAAATGTATATTTTATCTGCTACCTCAGGAAATATGACATAGTGGATATTCAATCCCTTTTTATCCGCTACCCTAACTGAGTGGATTTTTGTTTGATATTTCTTTTTGTAATATAATTTAGGACAACAATTTAAAAAAATAAGTAATTTTAAAAATAATAAAAATACCAAAAGTTTAATTTTATTTTTCATTCCTTTTTACCTTTGTCTGATGTCAGTCAGCTGCAAGATTTGTAACTTTGTTTGACAACTTTCAGGGATCTTTGGAGTCATTTGGAACAGATTTGTCATTTGAAATAACTGACAAATTGCCTACTACAAGTGCATGCACAAGCGGCAATAATGCTACATTGCAAATTGCCAAGAAAAAAATCTGATAATAAAGATTGACAGATGGCAGGATAATTTCATCCGCTAAAATTCCTGCACAGAGTGCCCCCAGTCATACCTACCTACCTACCTACCTTCCTGCCTATATGAAGACATACATACATCATACACTCTATCCTGCACACCATGAATGATAATAATATGTACATTACCTACTTCCTTACTCCTACATTCCATCTAGATCTCAATCCATCCAGATAATAGTCAGTTGGGTTCTCTTTATTTTTTGTATAATAATACATACTAATGACATATACTAATGAATCACATAATTTGTGACTTGCTGCGGATCACTCTAAAATGCTCACACTTTAAACAGATTTTGATTTTTTATTGCACTCACCACATAATTGCAATGATTTTCAAGAAACAGTTTGTTTAGCTCGTGACTCATTGTTGGTCACTCAAGATGCATTATGTAGCACAATAAGGTCAGACATTTGATTACATTTCATATCCTTTAATTTCCTTATAATGAGATTGCTGTCAAGATGTAGGTAGTTTTACATTTTCCCAGATATATAAAAGTAGGAGTTTCATGTATGAGATGATAGACATAACACAAAAGTTTACCACATGTGATAGTTTTGCACAGTGATATTTGGAGATTCAAGACAGATTCATTTTAATGATAGACAAGATATTGTCTTTAAATTATACAACTGAATCACACCAATTCCATGAACGATATTACTTCAATTTGAATATATTTGTGGTGAGCAGGCTGTAACTAAAAAATCACCTTCAATTTTACTTTGGCACTAGTATACCTCAGTAATATGCAAAAAAGACAGAGAAGTTGGTCTAATTAAGCACCATGGACAGTCACCATTGACTGTCTATCCAACCCATCCACCCTCATCCTGTTACTTCCTACTTACCTTACATTTAACTACAGATTTCTGATTTCTTAAGTACTTGCGACATATTTGGTACAATGTTTGGTAATTTTTTGTTTATTAGATTTTTAAGATTATACAGTAGGTAGTAACAATTAGTATCAGGGTGGTGGCTGAGTGCATTTTTGACATAATAAAGCAAATAGATACCACAATTTCTTAAAAAGACAACGCTGTGGTGCCAATGATCCTCTATTTACAGTGATCATTTCACTGACCTGTCATTGAGCTTTAAAATAGATCATGATCAAAGTCACTGGCATGCAATGATCCCAAGGTCAATCTCAGGCAAACTGCCAGAGTGGACAACGGTTGGTGGAGGTTGGTGGAAGTCATGGTTTAAAGATACATCTGTTGCAAAATGATACTTATTCTGGCACAAATTAAAAATTTCTGTTTCCCCATATGATTGGCAGTGGTTTGTCCCATTGTCTTTGGCAATAGCAGTTCAAGGTCAACTATAATTACATTATGTTGTTAAAGTTGTAGAATGACATGACTACAACTTTTACTGTCAGTAAAAGGTCATTGCTTGGGTACTCAAATATCTTCATAAAATGAATAGGGACTACACCACGACCAATATAGACAACCATCATTGTCATTACCATGGTTGCAACAGATTGGCAATTTAAATTGTTGCAACTAGTACTTTTATATTTGGAGTGACTGCAATGAAGGAAAATATTGTAATGGGAGGGGGTGTAATGGATAATATGACACTAGGAGTCTTAGATCACAGTCCTGAGTCCCAATAAATTCTATCAATGGCTACAAGTTATTTGCCTGCATACTTCCATCTATGCAACAGTGCCCTTGATGAGCCCACAATATTTGGTCACCCCACTGCTGTTTCTATCTATAAGAACAATTTCAAATCATTAACAATAGCATCTTACCAAATTTAGTCACTTCAATCAGAATTCTACATTGGTAGACCAGGTAGGAAGAGTGAATTTTATAGCAATGATTTGATGCCATTAGTGACATGTCAACAGGTGGGAACCATTGTCATGAATGGTTGAAGGTTAGAAACCAAAAAAAATAATGAGATATGTGGGTTTGTAGGAGTTTACTTGGGACAGGTAGAATTGTAAAGCATGTAAAGTACTTAAATAGATAATTAGGCAAAAATATCAGGTAGGTTAATAACAAAGTGACTAGAGAGTAAGTAATAAATTCCTACCTACATTGTCATCATGTAGTAGTCTGCTGTCATTGCTTTTTGGTGGCTGAATAAACAACTTGAAAGTTCCTTTTTTCTTTTTCCAAAATAACTCTTAAGCATTAGTGAATGACTGTCGTCTCTAGCATCAATTAAAATGTCGCATTTAGTAAAGATGTTTTAGCCAATAAAAAACTCTCAGCTCTATGATAGTACTAGTTAGGGGGTAATAGTAGTACTATTGTATTTTGTAGTACTTACTACTTACCATGCATAGGGTAAGTACCAGAGTAAAGTAGTATTATTATTATCACTATTTAGTACTCGTATTAGTAAAAAATAGTACTCGTACTTACTCGTACATACTAGTAAATAGTAGGAGTTATCTGGCGCCGATACTACAACGCCACCTAATAAGTATCGATACCTGAGTATGGTACAATATGGTACAATATGACAACTCGATAATAATACTCGTTACAATTAATACGCTGTGTTCTACTGTGTTTTATTGACGATCCAGTTCCAACGCCCTGAGCTCCAGCGTCCATTCTCTAATGCCCATTAGAAGATGGTATATTTTCTGTTCTCAGTAGAAATTCTACATACATGTTTCTCGCTTTTTTTATTATTTTTCTACTTCAAACAGTCCCACCATTTTTTTGTCAGAAAATGAAAAATCTAAATTCAAAATTAAAACTATCTAAATTCCTTTTTTCCCCCAAAATTTTGAATGTATTTCTTGAACCTAGACACCAATCCCAAATTTTAAAATACCATGACCACTTACTAATGGCAATGGCCATTGTTGACACAGTGTCACTGCTCTGCTCTTAGGAACAGATCTCTTCACCGACGCACCAACCCCCATCTAAATATCTACTCCAACACTACATTGCCACATCCGGCAATTGCGGTATTGATTGGAGCACTACAACAGCAGAAATAATTTTTCAAGAGCAAGAATTCCCAGCAGCAGCCGAATAGAACACAACAACAACAATCTCAAGCTTGTCGATTGAGACAATCTCAAGATCTGAGACAAGCTTGTTGATGGAGACTTGTTTGACAAATTTGACAACAATGGAGATGAGCTCATCATTGGAGCTTGCTTGTGGAGATCAAGTAGATGAGCTGGACAATGGAGCTTGATGATGGAGCTCCACTCAATAAGCTCAACAGTGGTGCTCAACAATGGAGATCCACTCTACAAGGTCAACAATGAGGATGCGCAAGATGAGATCAGTGGTGGAGACAAGCTTGATGCTTGTCAGTAGAGGCAATGGGCATGATCTTGTCATTGAAGCTTGACAATGGAGATCAAGGAGACAACCTTGACAAGAGAGCTTAACAATGGAGATGGATTTAACAAGCTCAACAATGGGGAAAGGCTTGAGAACTGACAAGCTCAATGATGGCAACAGGCTTGAGAATGACAATAGGCTCAAGGATGGAGACAGGCTTGAGGATGAGCATGGAGATGGGCAGTAGGCAACAAAAAAGCAATTTTAAACCATCACATAATGGAAACCTGAACACTTTCTGAGCAGATGAACTTACATTTTATGAGTCTCCAGGCTTGTGGTCTTGAGAACTACAAGACTGGCAATGAGTGTCAGCTGATTTTCCTGCTCCAAAAAATCCCATCTCTCATTTGATAAATGTTTTAAAAAGAAAAAACTAGTTTCATTTTAACAAATAGCTTCTTAAAAATTACTATGGATTTTCTGACATGCATTTATGAGAGTTTAGGACCATACCATTGTGCATTTCAATTTTATCATTGTATAAAAGTAGCATTATTCAGTGTTCTGTACTGTGTATTGAAGCCAACTTTGCTAAATTATCTAGCTTTTTTACTATTTAAATGTTAATGTTTTCAGTTCACCAAGACTACATTTATCAAGTGTTTTTTACTAGTGTTTTTTTTTTTTTTTACAATATGGTACCATACCATACCATATCATTGTCACAACATGTGCACGTGCACATTAATGGCATGTGCATGCCCATCTATGTGCATTCATTAAAAGAAGTGGGATTGTGGTCTGTCGTTGAAAAGAATATAAAAATGATTGAATAATGCAATCAATGAGCAAAAATACTGATCATGTTGTATTGTGCAAATAAAAAGTTCGCACTAGAGTGGGTGCTAGAGCTTAGGGCGATGAAACTGGATCGTAGTAGTAATAAGTACTAATATAAGTAGATAAGTACAATACGATAGAAGAGACAGATAGATGAGACAGATAGATGCTGACAGATGCAGACCATCGACCTCCATCGACTCGAGATTTGAAGAAAGGAGACATTTCATAATTTTTTTTAAATAAACGTTCACGTCACAGGCTATTTTCTGGCCATTCCTATGTCAAGACTTGTCTTCTTTTATTAACGAATGAAGAGTGATTTTGATCTAAGATTTTGATCCTTTTTGATCTTTGATCTCAGACAGGTTCAGGAACGATAATAATATGACAGAATATGACATTTAATGGATTTTGGCGATTTTCTCGTTCCATAGAAAAATGGCATGGAATTTTCTGCAACGGTACTGGACTTTCCAAGTGGCACTGTCAGCGACACATTGAATGGGATGTGCCATTCTCTGAAATTTTGGTTACACTTTTCAACTCCTTCAGTTCACTTTACATGCCAAAGATAATAATAATATTAGGAGTATTTTACCATGCTAGATAAATTATTATTATGAAGTACATATTTATATTGCTCAGTCAAAACAAGAACTTTTATTGGTTCCTTCCTTCCTCATTTGACAAAAAAATCAAAAATTAAAAAAAAGAATGCTCATATCAATCAAAACAATATAATTTTGCTTCTTTTAAACAGTTGTTGTTTTGTTTCATTTTGAAAACAAGATACAGTATTTTTTAACTTTTTATGTTTGT
>JALLOT010003785.1:0-10877 GCA_036939595.1 Thalassiosira livingstoniorum | reverse complement strand
ATATTTTCAGTCCGATTTTCGTCCGATAAATTTCCTTACGAAAACATCGATATCGGTCTGTTTTCGTTTTGAGATGGAGGATGGATGGAGGCATGAATTTGGTGGCATTGGGTGAAGGACGTGGGTAGTAATCATGTTCATTCGGCAAGGGAGGTACTTTGTCCACTAGAGGTATATCGGTCGAGGGTGATGGCTTGGTTGGAGTGGGAGAGGTAATTGGCAATTGTGCCTCACGCAGACGGTCCTTAGCCAAGGCACTCTCAGGATCAGTCCATTCCTCATCTAAACTTGGGTATTGGACGACTTGCTGTCCGTCACTGTTGAACTCTTCATCCAAATAAAACTCTCGAGTAGACTTAAAGAGTTTGGTCCAGATGGATGGCAATGACGATGGATCCACAGAAGAACAGACAGTCTGGAATTTGTCGTCAAAAACAACATGGTATTGTGGAGAGATCTTGCCTGTTGCCAAATTCAGCACCAGTGGAACCAGAGACAAGTGCTTGGGTGAAAAGCCCAGAAACATACCCTTACGTGCGCGCTTGTCCCATTTGGGGATCTTCTTCCCGTCCTGGAGACGAGGGTTGAGCACGTAAATGGGACAACCAAAAACGTGTGCACGACATAAATCCAAATGGTCGGAGCGTGTGCCGGACCAGAGCTCATCGGGAGTAATCCCATTTGACTGGCTTGGGAGACGATTCCAAACCCAGACGGCATAGTCGATGGCAAAGGGCCATAGGTTCACATTGGCAGCGGTAGGCCAGTGCAGAGCAAGATGGAGGAGATTTGCTCGAGCCCACTGTGAAACAGTTTTGATGCTGCGTTCGGCTACACCATTTTGGTGATGAGCACCAACTCCACTCAAAGAAATAGTTTGACCATGATTGTTGCAGTGTTCGAGGAAACTCTTGGAGGCAAAGATTCCATTGTCAGAATGGTAGCGATGAATCTTGAAACCGTTATTACTGGCTTCTTGTTCCAGCAGTTGTTTCCCACGGATGGTATCGGATATGGTAAGGGCTTGTTGGGGAAAGTTGAAGATTTTTGAGCTTGCGTGGTCAATGTACAATGATGCACCAACGAAACCATGCCGCTCCTTACCGAAGGTATGAGGCAAACAACCCGGGACATGGGAGACATAGTGATCGACGGAGACACAGTCTCCTGGCTTCACATGATTCTGCCGTACGATCATCTGACGAGGGTCTACTGGCTGTTCGTGGCGTCAATGTTTACAGTCAGGTGTCCGAATGTGAGACTTGGCCAACTGACATGATTCACACTGAAGGCCTGTACTATCACATTTACTGACGCGAGGATACTTGGACGGAAGGAACGGACCTTCGTGTAGAGCTGCACCAATGGAAGGATCAACCAACCACTTACAATCCCAAAGGAGAGCCTGAACTCAACCAAGATGAGTGTGAGAAACGCGCTGATGCCACAAGAGGAGTTCTTTCTGACTTGCAGAAAGGTTGCGATTTGTTTCAGCCAAGACAGGGAAGTTACATTGCTTGTCACACAAGACATGCCAAAGGCACTCGACCACAAAGCGGCAGTTGATTGCTCGGCCATCTCCAATAATGGTAAGTTATTGTCGGGTGATATGGAAGCCTGAAGAACCACGCCGTTGTCCAAAGAGAGAGTACATTGCTGCTTGGACAAAGACATATAACCACCATAAGCCAAAAGCAAAACCTGAGGGCTGAGGAGACGGACCTCTGCTTTGGGAATGTGATATCTCGTTACATCAATATGAGTGACCTCTCCATTGGCAGTAACCACTGGAGACGAAGCATTCCCTCACCGGCAACTTGATTGGCTTGGGAAAGGTCCTTAATGCGAACATTGCTGGGTGAATATGATAGGAAGTCATCCTTGCACGGACTGATACAAACAGAGGCACCCGTATCCACAATCAATGGAATGGATGATGGGCGGGAGGCCTTGAACACAGCCAGAGAAGAGACATAAGAGACACAGAGACAAATAGGACCCAACCAAAAGGTAGAGGGTGGAAACTGGCCTGCAAGGAGATGACGACCAACCGGTGAAACGCCACGACGCCATGATATTGAGTGACTTTCAAACCAGGCATGAGTAAAGTGACTGGGATTGAAGTTGGACAAGAACACATCCACCCAGTCTTCCCAAGAAAGAATAGATGTAGATTCAAATGGCGGAGATGGAGACGAGGCTGGAGACGAGGCTGGAGACAAAAGGATGCAATGCTGCTTGAAAAGCATGCAAATGTCATTTTTATTCCAAAGAATGTTGCACTTTTAATCTATAAATATAAATGAACTAGTATGACATTTTTCTGCCCCTAGATAGATGGGCTTGTAGGGCATTATTCTTGTCAAGACAGGCCGTATGTTGATTTTGATTCCTGATATCAGTGTAATTTTCATTTGAAGTGTAATGGCAAAGTGTGAAGTGAAAAGATGCCAAGAGGCATCCAGAGGCCAACAGTGACACCCCCAAATCATTGATTGATGTGTTGTCCAACAGATCACAAAGCTTACAGTCAAGGTTGCTTTGGCAATTGTGATGTCGGTTGTTGTGTTGCAGCTGTTAATGTTGCAGTTGGTTGTCCATTGTCAAGATTGCTTGTTTGGTATCCTTCTTCTCCATTACAATGATGTTGCCCATCCCTCTGTGTCTAACCACATTGTTTTGTCTTCCTGCATTTGGTCACAGCAAGCCATATGATGTGGTTTATCAGAGATGTGGGAGGTGGGAATGAGAGATAGAAGAACTACGGGTTGCTTCATTGTGCTTCTTGTATTGTGTGAAGTCAATGGGGGTGATTAAAGGTGAGATATTTTTGGGTAATCAGTTGTTTGTATTTAATTAGGAAGTGGTGCTGCAATATTTTCAATGCATTGTTGTCATCAATATCAACCCCAAAGTTGTGCAAAAAAATTGTATCATTGTAAAGACAGAGAGAAAAAACAGAGACATGGTGAATTGAAGATTGAAGCATATATTTATGGTTGTTGCTTTTTGTTATGCTTTACTGAAAGCTCCAATAAAAGAGGTCCCATTAGAAGCATGGTACAGTTATGGGAGTTTCTGTACAGCAATGAAAACCAAATACTTGGAGAATAAGACCTATTTTGGACATAGAGGGATACAATCCATTTATTGACAAGGATAATTGTTTCTACTAAGTAATAATAAAGCCAATGAGAGGAAGTGATGTTGGGAAGATGTTTTTGTGGGTTATCATCAGTCAAGACCCATGTTTGTAATATAATAGGTTCTGACAAGCACCCCGGATCAAAAAAATATGGACCAGCAGAAAAGGGAGAGCCAGCTCATACTGATCACCAACATTCCCAACTAATTTTGTTGCATTGGATGCAACTCAAAGTGTTTCATTTGCCTGGAGATTAAATTTCTATATCAAATATATAATAATAATGACATTATCATGTTTTTTCAATTATTTCACCATCACTCCAAAATTGTTTGTTCTTTCTTATTTCCTTTGTACAATGTAGTATGTTTTTTACAAGGTGGCTTGCTTCTCTTGCAAAACCTTTTTAAGAATCACTTCCTATTTTCAATTGCAATGCACAGTTCTAGCCCAATTCAGACCAACCAAGTCACAGAACTTTAAATGGGGTTAGACCAAGAAGATTAGTGCACTTGGTTATGGCACCTAATCTAGTTTTGAAGGCACTGTGCTGTTTTGCATGGACTTCACAAGTCTTGCTAGTAAATAATGTAAAAAGTTACTTTAAAAAACTTAAATTAACTAGTGATATTATTCACAGTGGAAAAGTCCTTGATATATTTGCTAGAGAAGGTGGCTTGGAAATACCTGCTGCAAATTATCATGCAATAATTCACATAAGTTTGTAGGTATCATATCAAATTGTGCCATAAATATCTGTGAAACCAAGGCTACATTCTGAAAAGGAGTCCATAGGATGAAACACTGTTTGAAAGTATTTCCAGCAAAAAATTAACTGAGAAACCAGGATTTTTTTTCAAATATCCTTAGAGATGCACTAAAATTTACCTACATGCACTTACATGCATTTTGTCATTTAACTAGTACACTAGTAAATACCTAGTGCAGAAAAAATCAAAAAGACTTGGAACAACATCAATTATCTGTTTTAAGTGGGTGTGGGAAGTACAGAACACTGATATGCTCCAAGTTGATGGAAATTCTTTTGATCTTATAAAGATTTTAACTTTTGTTAGCAATCTTACCATGACATTTTTGGCAAGTAATACACATATGATGAAAAATAGACCTTATTATTTCAAATAATTGGTTTTTGAAGAAAAAGGACAAGGAAAATGTGAATACAACAACATACCATGTATTGAAAAGTTAAAAACAAGGTCTAGGTTGTATGTGATGCCCATTTTTGAATATTCAAATTTAAATTTGTCATATTTCTATGATTTACTGAGAAACTGCTAAAGTTAATTTGTTTAAAATATTAAAATTATTATTGTTCACTTGGAGCACAATAGTGTTATGTGCTCCCCATGACCATTGAAAACAGATAATTGATGTTTCTCCAAGTATTTTTCATTTTTTGGCACTAGTTATTTAACTAGTGCACTAGTAAATAACTAGTGCACTAGTTAAATAACAAAATGCATGCAAATGCCTACATGAAAAATTGGGGGGGGGAATCAATTCATATTCATTTGGGAAGAAAGAGTTTTAACAATGGAAAAGACCCTTTGTTTTTGATTTTTTAAATCAAGTCTCTACACCAAAATTTTGTTTAAAAAAGAGCAATAACAAAAGTTTGAAAATGAGCTGGGCTCATTTCCACTGATATAATGGTGTTGCTTACTAAGAGTACTTACTTAGCTTAGGTTTTACTATGATTTGCAGATATTAGAAAGTATCATTGTGCTCTTTACTAATGCCTACCGTACTATCTAGATATTAAGCATTAACTTTATGTTTTATTTAGTACATTAGTGACAAAGAGATAAAATAATTATTCTACATTTATACCACACTTCTACACACACAGTCCTTTATTTTTCCAGGAATAGATCAAGATTACAGGTCTTGCAAGTTGAAAAAAATCTCAATAAAAAATAGGTATCATGGAAATAAAATAGAAATAGTACAATGAAACCTATCTTTTTTATAGATTTCAGGTTTTCCATAGATCTACTTAAGCTAGGTTGGAATTCTACCTTTGGGAAAGAAAGCAAATAAACCTGCTTTAGAGTTTTTATATCAAAGTACCATGTTGTATGTTAGTATTTGTATCAGTAATAATTTTCTAGTACCTATTTTCTCTATGAGATATTATCATATCAAAACATATTGTAACATTAGAATTTGGATGTGATGTCATCATTTTTTATCCTTTGGCTTCTGTAAAAATTTATTGTACCTGTAAAAAAGACAAGTTTTGTACCCTGATTTTTTGACAAGTGCTTTCTTCATGAAAGGTAATATGGTAGGTATATTATAGTATCAATAGTTTTCGAATTATTTTCCAGGATTTCGGTTCAACTCAATCGTAGAATACTACTTAGGGGCCTAAGTACATGGGATAATACCCGGACATATTCTGGTCACTGTTGGCAAGTAGGCTCAACCAGGCAAGGCCCTTTTCAAATTATATTTTGTTAGATCCGAATATCGCCAAGAAAAGTTGATAAAACATTTAAAAAGTAGAAGTAGGTGTATTTACTGTTTACCTTGTATGGCATTTACTCCCATTTGTGTACTTACTCGTTGATCAACTTTATCTTTCTACCTTACTTGTTTCACATCCTATTCTTATGGCTTTGTTTAGGTTTTGCCTTTCATGAAGAAAACTGATTACATAAGTAGTAAATAGGACATCTAAGTATATCCTATCCTAACTGACATAGAATTCTGATATGAATTTTTTATTGTAAATGAGTGTATCAATGAAAATTTTCTGCTCAAGTACCTCACAATGTTTTGATTGTGGAAACATATCTGGACGTAAGAATTTGGGCTGGACATTGTCTGACCATTGTTTTTGGATGTAATCTATCATTTGCCTGTCAAGATGATTCAAATTTCAATTGAAAAGTGCTCTCTTAATTAAAGGTAATTTGAATGAATTACTTAAACTAGTTTCACATACTACCATACTATAATAGCAACAATATTGTCATTTTTAATATTTCTAAAAATTTCCTAATTTTGATTTCAGTACTTTGAACAAAGTAATTTTTAAAAACTCATTTTCTTCCAGGAATCAATTACAAATTACTCAGGCAAATGGTATGTTTTTATTTAATTATTTCTTTTTGAAGTCTGATGACATGAAAAATAAAGTGGAATTTCATATTAAACCCAGCTCCAGCAGCTGTCCCAATTGTCAGGCACAAAGCCCTTTGCCATGCAGGACATGGACAGACCATGGTGCAGCTGCTGCAGTATGAGTTTACATTTGCCTGACCGGCGACATCCAGACCCCATGCTGCAGTGCTCTAGACCTAGCTCCTCATAAAATAGTCAATGCTATGACTTGCCAGATCTTAGGTATTTTTGGATCATTGACCAGATTGATGGAGGGAGGTTTCGAATCATTTGGGACCCTGGTCTCAAAAATTTGGCCAATTATTTTACCAAGCATTTCTTACCAAGCAACCCAGCTATCATATCAAGATGCGCCCATACTATGTCAATATGCTGACCTCACCAAGATATCTCCCATAAGCTCCAGCACCACAGGACATGCAAGGGTGTGTTAAACCCAGATCCAGCAGCTGCCCCACATGGCAGGCACAAAGCCCTTTGCCATGTGGGACATGGACAAACCATGGTGCAGCTGCTGCAGCATGAGTTTACCTTTGCCTGACCAGCAATGGGCAGACCCTGTGCTACAGTGCTCTAGACCTAGCTTCTCATAAAACAGTCAATGTCATGACTTGCTAGATCTTAGCCTTTTCCTTAGTTTAATATTTCACAATTTACATTAATTGGTAAAGCAATGAACACAGGATTTTGAGGGGATATACAGGTGTGTCATTGTGATCCCTTGAGATGTTCTGTCAGCCAGTATCAGTATGAGACAAGGGCTTGCTGTGTTTCAACACAACACTCTCTCTCTTCTGGCCTAGATATCAGTTTTTTGAATATTTCTGTCATATTTTATCTGATTCCCACTTATTTTGAATCAGAAATACTTTTTGTTTAATTGAAAAATGCCTATTGTTTCTTCAGCAAATTTTTGATCAAAATATTAAGCTCTAGCTTGCCAAATTTGCAATGATTGAGTATGAAATTTCTTAAAGACAATGTGGTGTTGAAAACTATAAAATGCATTGTTCATTTTCCCATGCTTTCAGTTGCCCTTCGATGTCCTAATTAGTGATTCTTGATCTTACTTTGCTTTCGTGAGCAAAATGTTCAACCCTCAAATTTCAATCCAGTATTTATACCCAACTAATGAGTTTGTTGGATTCCATATCATGCTGTGAATATTAATTTTTATAAAAAAATTACTGTGCAAACTGTTGTGCCTATGTGAAGAGATATTTCATTGAAACTTATATACTCTATAATTTGAACTTGTCTTATCAATTTTCAATGGTTCCAGACTTTGAAAATCTGCAGTAAATACTTCTTTAATACTCAATGCATTACTAAAGGCCTGCAGGCTTTGGGTTGTTTGTATTGGTGCAAATAATGAAGTAAAGTGATATCTAGTTGTTAAATACTGTACCTAATAAGCCATATAAAAGTAAGGTCTTTATCTCCATATTTGTAGTATGCATTCAGTATAGATACATTTTATGACTCCTCAAAACTTTTTTCATTTTCAATTTTTTGTGATCATTGAACCATATTCTCTGGTTTTAGTACTTGAGATATTTTGAAAATGATGCAAATTAACATAGATTTTTAATATACATATCTAGAATTTTTGTTAGGGATCCAGGAATGAAACTGTATCCAAGAAATTATGTTACAATTAATTTGTATCCTTTCACCAGTAAGTCTAATTTATTGGAAACCACACAATTGTGTTGATTGGTGAAAATAACTGAAATATAAAACTTAAAGTTTTATAGTTTCTTTTACTCGCAAAAATTTATTAGGCTCATAATGAGTCTAATTATTTTGATATTTTCTACCAATTTTGCTGACAATGTTAGATGGAGAAGAAAGGCTTTTTATGAAAACTAGTAAGAAGAATTTGTGGGAGTGACTTCATGTTGATATCTCTTGTATTGAATCAGAAAGGACTTCAAATAGTTGCTAAGCAAACAAACCTTAATAAAATATGTAAAGAATTTTTGAGGATTGGCTTTGTTCCACCTGCATTCAACACACTGAGTGCTTTGATTATCAATGCCTAAAGGATGAAAAGCCACAGCATTACCATCTTTGCTCCCTGGTTATGCTTTGCAATGTATATATCAGCAGTGATGCTTGTCAATGACACAGACCTCCTTCATTTTGAATCTGATGATAAGATGCCAGTTATGCAATATGCAAGGGAAATTCAGACATCTGTTGATGACTGGGGGCATCTCATTCAAGCAACTGGAGGTATTATCAAGCCCAAGAAGTGTCATAATTACATCATGGCTTGAAATTTTGTTTGTGGTAAAGCAGTTTTGCTCAAAAAGCAGACATTAGGGGACGTCACCTTCACAGTTCCCTAACCAGATGGTTCTTTTGTAGTTGTTCTGCTCAAGGTTCTGCTTAAATGTATCTATAACTCCTCTAAGGGACTTGGGATCTACTTCTGTCCGGCTAGTGATTATGGTGTGGACGTTGAGGAAAGGATTATCAAAAAAGCATTGACTTGGAAAGACTGCATTCAAAAATTTCCCATAATAAGACAGCATGTATGGTTTTCATTCACCTCTCAGCTGTTCCCATCCATGCAGTTTAGATTTGGAGTCATTTCTCAATCTCAGTCTCTCTTGGAAGCAGAATACCAGTTGGTTTACATTAAACTCCTTCCACTATTAGGTGTCAATTGGTTATTATTAAGGAGTTATGAAATCTTCCAAGGCATTTTCAATGAATTTGGTTAAGATAGATTTTCTGCCCCATCACTGGGGCATGGGCAACACCCTTGGTCAGCTTCTTTGTGTTGCATATAAGACAATGCAGATGGAGGAGGGAGCTGGGACCCATTTGTTGAATTTGTCTCATAGCAAGTTCAACAATCTTCTTACAGAAAAGTGGTTCAGTCATTTGTGGGAGTTTGCATCTCTCTTTAGGGTGGATATTCTATTTCATGATAGATGTCTAATTCCATTTACTTGAGAGGATGATAAAGCCATCATAACTGTCTTGATAACAGATGGATATTTCTCCAACAAGCAGATGGAGTGTATTAGTTGTATCAGGGAGTTCAAATGTGTCTTCTCCTTCTCTCTCTCTCTGACATTATATTGGTTGATAGAGCATCAAATGATCCACTGTCTCTCACTGCCCAACAACACTCCATCAAGTGGAAATTTTCATAAAAGAAACCCACTGCCTCTGACTAGGTTGAATGGAAGAAGACTGCTCATTCTCTCTTCTCCTCCACCAGTGTTCTTCACTGTCCTCTGGGACCCTTTCTATGGTAACCACATATCCAATGGTCTTGGTTTCTTTCATCATGTGAAGATCAATTATTTTGTCAAACTTCACCAGAAATCTATTAGATTTTCTTACAAACTATCTCAATGTATTCAAAACAAGGATGTGATGTCTATGAATATGTTAGCAGCTGTCAGGGCACTTGTCCATGGTTCAAATATGCAAGTGTAGTTGAACTCTCCCCCACTTGGGTTGACCTTCATTCTTTGTACAAGTGTTTCCATCCTGCTCCAAGGGATCATCTTTCTTTTTATCAGGCTCTGCAGTCTCTGTGCCATAGCTCTCTCCTACAACACAATATGTACAATGTGGATGGCTCATGGATTGCTTATTCTTTGGCAACAGGCATGCTTTGAGGAGCTTATGATGGGTCATAAGTGAAAAAGCTTTCCCCTGATGTCTGTAGTGCCTCTTTCCAATTGGTTTGCATGTCATCTCTTTGCACAATTTAGGGTACAGTCGCTGAATGGTTGTTGTCTGCTGATAACTATCATGGAGAGGAATTGGGACTTATGATGGTATCTTTTATTCTCAAGGCAGTTGCAATTTCTACTTCTCCTCTAATTTTTGCTCAGCTTGCTGTGAGATGTGATAACAGGGGTATTTTGGGACATGGGAATCAACCAACACATTCTCTTCTACCACAACAGCTGCAATCCAATGTTCTGCAGTCTGTAAAAAGTACCATCTTCACCACTCCATTACCTGTTCAATTTTTCCACATAAAAGGTCACCTTGATAAGGTGCTTTGGTGGGACCAGTTGTCTTTTGACCAAAAACATAATTGCTACAGTGATGCTGATTTAAAGGACAATCTCATGTCTTCCTTGGCTACCAGCTCCTACATCAAGAGCTCCTTCCCTGATGAAAGTTGGCAAGTGTTTGTGGGTAAAACTAAGTGTTCATCTTTGCCTGAATGCCATATCTACCACACTTGGAGCAAAGGGGTTGCGCAGGAGATTTTTCACAATAAAAATGTAGTTCGTAGTGATCACTTTTTAAGGTGGACTGATATACAATTGAGGCATTATCTACTTCATGTTTCCCTGCTTTTCAGATGTGGCTAACCAAACATGTCACACATTTTTGTGGGACAAATAGACAGTTGAACCAAATTGACAAGTCTATTGCCAATGTATGCCCTAGTTGTGGACTACATGATGAGTCTGTGGTCCATATTTTTCAGTGCAATGACAGTCTTTGTGTGGAGATGTTTAACAAATTGAGTGAGGAGATAAGCCTCTTACTGTTACAAATGAAAAGTGATAAATCTCTTGTCAAAGCCATCACC
>JALLOT010003784.1:0-10883 GCA_036939595.1 Thalassiosira livingstoniorum | reverse complement strand
CCTAGATGTTTAGAAGACAGCAACTTCATCTAGGATTTATTCATTTTATTTCTACATTTAAATTTGGGAGTTTCAGTTGGGTATTGTGCCAAAGGCATGTAACATGTTCTTTACCAAGGGACAAATGGAACAGGAACAGAAACTCTGTGTGGAAACTGGGGACAAAACAAATAATGTTGGCTTAGATTTCCCACACTTTGTTGTTGCCATCAAAGGCACCCATGTGATCAAACTCAAAGACTCATTGAAAGAGATTTTGTAGAAGCTACAAAAAGAGGCCAATTAAAGCAACTATTTGGATTGAAACTCTGTGATTATTTCACAAGATATCCATGTTAAATGGATGGAGCCTGTCTTTGATCATCTTAACCAATCTGGCTGGCTGAAGAAACATCTTTACAGCATGGCCCTCATCATGGAGATTCCTGGCCCTTCTACTCTCAAAATTCCTTGACTGGAGTATGCTAGTAACGTGACCATCCACAGGTAGTTTAATCATCTTATGGCAACTGTGGATATTTTCCATATTGTTCATCTGACTAAGCCAGTGCGGAATGAAATGGTGGATCCAGACACACCATGTCCCTACAAGAAGTTCACACTGCTCCGCAAGCTCTTGTTGCTTGAACTCACATATGGAGTTCCACTCTTGGATGGTGTTGTCCCCAACCTCTTGTCAAACAAGGTTAATTGCTACACCGTGTCTCTTTCTAACACAGCGGCTCACCTTGCATGTGTGGTGAAGTTTCCTCATGAACTTGGCATCTATCTATAATATTATGTTTTAACTGAGATCAAGGGATTCAGTGACAAGTGCCGTGATAAGTTCATGTTTTATTTTGATGAGGAAACCCATCTTCTTGTTCCAGACTCCACTTTTGACTTCGAATCAATGACTGTCTCTTACCAACATACTTCTTACTACGACAATTATACCAAGGAAGTGAAGCATGACGGTGTAATTAATCCACTTGTTCAAGCATAGCTGTCAGACTTGATTCCCACTCCTTTTCTTTGCCATGGGAAGATGCAGTTCAATATTGTGGCTATGGAAGTCCTTGCCAAAAAGATGAATTATAAATCAGCTCTTACCAATGTCAAATATTTGACTGATGCTGATTGGCAAGCCCCCCTGAATACTGCTACTTCTACCATGGGTGGTGATACATTCTGCTCCAAAAACACTGTTGATTGTAATCTTACTTGCAAGATTGATTGTCTTTCAGAAATCAAGACAGCTGGTTGTGAGGAGGCCACAAATGATGATGTTCTTATGTATGATGCGTCTGAGGTGTTGGGTATGTCTGGGACTTCTCAGGACTCCATGACAGGCCATGTCTCAGCTAAAAACAAGGCTCTTCAGGCTGTTTGGCATACTTAGGGAGGAAGAGGCAGACCTTTGAGCCAAACATGAAGCTCTTTGCAAGGAAATGGAGACTCTCTGTCAGTCTGAGTCCTCACTTTCTTCTTCTCCCCAGTTTCTTGCAGACTTGGGGACCAAGCACTCAGCTTCTCATGTTTCTTCTATGGAAGAACATGAGAAATGAGTAGTTCTTCTCCAACCCTGACTGCGGGCATGAGTCAGGGTTTGAATTTACAGAGTGCCCATGGGGGGGCGTCTCAGAGGCATCTACAATCACAATGCCAAGCCTTCATCAAAAAGAAGCCTATATTTGATTCTTTAGCAGAACAAACTTCCAAAAAAATGTGAGAAACTCCAACACCGTCTTCAGATGCAGGATAAGGCTTGTTCTTTTTTGCGCTACCAACAATAAGAGAGAGCTGCTGTTCTTTCATCTCTCAATGACCATACTAATGATTCATATGGTAGTCTCCCTTCTGTTGAAGCAAAAGATACAGTTAGAATACTCTTCAAAAATTGGAATGGACTAGGTTTGTTCGCTTTGGGCTGGAAAATCTCAAAACTCAATAAACTGATTGCACACTATCAACCTGACATCCTACTGGGCAATGAAGGCTAAGTTCAGTGGGATATGGGCAAGTTCAAGCAACATCTGGGAGAGGTTCTGGACCCTGGTAAACAGAAGCAAGTGGTCCTTGAGCTCAATTGGCATGAGCAGATAGAGCAACAACAACTGGGTGGTACATTAGCGATAGCATTTGGCAAACCTTCTATGTTTGTTAAGGAGACTGGGACTGACACAAAAGGCCTGGGCAGATGGAGCTGGTTATCAGTGGGTCATGGCTGTCACACCACCATTGTTGTAGTTGGTTACCAACCGTGCAAGCCATCAAAAAAGATTTGAGGTAGAGTAATGAGGAAGAAATTCACTGTCTGGGATCAGCACGTGTGTTACTTTTAAAACAGGGTAACTTCCAGAACCCACATATATGATGGAAACAGGACCTGGTTATGCAACTTATTGAGTGGAGGGACAGTGGCTTTGAGGTTGTTTTATTGGTCAATTTAAACAAGCATGCCTATGATGGACAATTTGCCAAGCAACTTGCCAAGAATTACCTTCAGATGATTGAGATTACACCTTTTTTGTTGGGAAATTGTGTACCAGCATCTCATATTCGAAAAGAAAAAACAATCCTTGCAGGTCTTGATTCTCCTGGTGTGAAAACCATTGCCATGATGATTCAATGCCATGGGTTTGGAGTTGGTGATCACCGCTTGTATGGCATTGATTTTTGTGGATATTATCTTTTGGGATCTCCATTCCCTACTGTTGCTTCCTATGCAGCTTGGAAACTTCATTGCAAAAGTCAATGGGTTATCCATCAATATAACAAAGAACTTAAGCAACTTTGTGTCCATCACCAACTTTATGAAAAGACCTTTCTCATTGAAGACCAAGCATCATCTCTTTCTTCTGAAGGAACTTCACCTACTGAGTTTCAAGATGCTCTTAATTCCTGGGACAGGCAGCTCAAATATTTCATGCTTTCATCCAAAGACACTGTCAACAAGTGGTATAACAACAAGATTGATTTTAGCCTGGAGTTGGGTGAATGGATTCAGCAGAAACAGCTCTATCAGACCATGAGGATTTGTCATGACGGGAAGATGAAGGACCCACAAAACTTCAAACATTCTTGCAAAATGCATAAGGTTGGTGATCCAAATTCCATCTTGCCTGAGCAGAGAGAACAGGCCATTGTTGAGTGTGTGGCTAGTCTTCAACAGTTATCCAAGGAAGCTCCACAACTATGAGTCAAATGCCTCCCATCATATCTCAATGCCGCAAGGGTCAAGAAAGACAAAAAGAAGGAAAAGGTCATTAATAACATCCTCCAACATGAACATAAGCACAAGGATTGGAAGGTGCCTAATAGGACTACCATCCCCAGGCATTGTGACAATGTTGGTGCAATCAACTATATTGATCCAGAGGGAACTGTCCACACTGCACTTGATAGAGAGGGCTTGGAGACCCATTCCATGACCAAGATGGATCAGCACTATCGGGAGGCCTTCAGTGCTCCTATCTTTGGCCAAGCTATTTTCAATGACATTGGTTACAGTGGGGATACTGCAGACACAATTGCCATTTTGAGAGGGGAATACAGGTTTCCTCCAGATACAGATCCCAAGGTCATTGCTTTGTGTTTGGAGGCTGCCAAAATGTTTGCTTGCCTTCCACCAGAAAGAACTGCAACACTTGTTTCCATTGAGGACTTTCAAACATGGTGGTTGACATGTGATGAACATACTAAATCAAGCCATTCTCACCTTCACTTCAGTCATTATAAGGCTGCTGCCCACAAAGACCACATCTCAGCATTGCATGTTTGGAAGTTGTTGATTTGTGCCAAGACTGGAGTTCCGCTGGAACAATGGGGTCACTGTGTCATGGTACTGCTGGAGAAAATCTTTGGGGCCATACTAATGGAAGGAAGATATGAGAGGGATCCAGATTTTTGAGGCAGAAGCTGACTTCTGGACTAATCTGGTTTTTGCACAGCGGATGATGATGATGCCATCAATAACAAACTTATTCCAGACTAGCAGTTTGCCAAAAAGGGTACTCGCTGTGAGGACCACTCTCTGGTCAAGAATCTGGTCACTAACACTGCGAGGACTAATCATACCCTGGCTGATGGTCCTAGTGATGACCTTGTTCAATGTTATGATCGTGTGGCTCACCCTTTCCAAAGCTTGGCCTGCCAAGCCTTTGGTGTTCCTCAGTGTGCAGTGGTTATATGGTTGATGGTTATGCAAACCATGACCTTTTACTTAAGCACTACTTACAGTGTCTCCTCATCTTCCTATGGGGGCACAGTTGATGATCCTATCATGGGTGATGGTCAAGGTAGTGGCTTCGCTCCTCCAGCATTCAACACCCTCAGCGCACTGATTATAAATGCCTTTTGTTCCAAGGGACATGGTACCACACTCTTTGCACCTTGGTCTGGGTTTGCACTATACCTGGCAGCAGTTATGTTTTTTGATGACACCAATTTATTACATTTTGTGTCATATGATGAGATGCTTATTGTCAAATTTTCCAAGGAAATCCAGTCTTCCATCAACGATTGGGGTTGGCTGGTACAAGCCACAGGAGGAATTTTGAAGCCAAAAAAGTGCCATACATATTTGGTGGCATGGAAATTTGTGCAAGGAAAAGCAGTTCTCCTTAGGAAACATGAACTTGGCCAAGTTTCTTTCATGGTCCCTCAGCCTGATGGCTCATCAGCACCTATTACATTGAAATGTGTTTATGACTCATCCAAGGGTTTGGGTGTTTACTTCTACCCTGAAGGGGACTTTGGAGTGCATGTTGAGGAGCAAATCATCAAAAAGGCAATGATGTGGAAAGATCGTATACAAAAGAGGCCACTAACATGTCAACATGTTTAGCTTTCATTTACAGGTTGGTTGTTCCCCTCCATGAGGTTTGCATTAGGAGTCATCTCTTGCTCTCCTGAAAAGATGGAGAAGGAGTACCAGGCAGTTTATTTCAAGTTACTCCCACTATTGGGAGTCAATTGTTGCATTATCAAGGAATTCTGTACACTCCCTTGGTGCTATCAGGGTATTGGACTCCCCAACTTTAACATTGAAGCACTCAGCATGAAGTTGGACTTCCTTTTTTGCCATTGGGGCATGGACAATATGGTTGGCAAAATCCTATGTGTTGCTTATGAAACCATGCAGATTGAGTGTGGGGTAGGTGGACACCTCCTTCTTTGTCCTCTTACTAGATTTGGCTCCCTCCTCACTGAGACTCAGTTTAGTCATTTGTGGAAACTCTCTTCTTGTTTTGGTGTCACTGTTGAGTTTGATGACATTTGTTTAGTTTCACTCCCTTGTGTTGGTGACAAATCTATCATGTCTCTTGTTCTTGACTCAGGTTTCTTTTCCAAATCATTGCTGTTCTACTTTATGGAAATGTGATAATTGTTTTTCTTATTGAAAAAACTGGTTGGAGGAATAATATGCATAGAGCCAATCTGAATTTTAAATCTAAATTATGATATTCCAGATAAAAATTTTGACCAATAACACATACAAAAAATGACATGGCTGACATCTCACAACTGAAATGAAAAGTTGTCAACCATGGCAGCAATATGGATTGCAACAGGCCCCAAATACATTCACCACATTAGCATCCATGTTGGTAGTGGGGATTGGCTCATGGTATGAGAATTTAACAATGGATCCAGCCCAAACTCATACATGCAATTATACAAGCCTACTCTTAACAAAACTTCTAGTAGTCAAAATTTTGAAAGAATCCAAAATATTGTTTTGCAGAGACATATTTGAATTGAGGATAGATGAGTCATATTTGAGCTTCAATGTACAGACAAATATTTGTAAATGGCTAAAGTATGGACAATGTAATTTATTTTGATTTTTCAACTTCAACTTCAAAATGTCCATAATGACTTTTGAAAAGATTCTATCTCATATTCATTTTTGTGTACATTATTTTACTAACTATACCTAAATTACAACTGAAGAAACCAAATAATATCCCATTTTGTGTCAATCTCTTGACAAATTTCTTAAAGATAATTCTTTTATCACAGATAATCACTTATATCATCCATCCCAACTCAATCCATCTAGATCAAATACAAGTCATAAGAAATTGCTTTGATCATGCTCAAAGCATAAGCCAATAGTGCTAGGAGTAGTACCATACACTATATTTCTTTGATAGTAATGTGTGCTTTGATGATGCTTGCAAAATCTTGCATGAACTTCAAGGGTGGAAAGCATTTGCAAGAAAAAACAGAAAATCCTTGCATGAGATGAGATTCAGAGACCCCAGTATCCCCCCTAAGTTTTTTTGCATTCCATCATGCTTATTTTGTCAAAAGTAGCTTTTGATGTACTGAAATGAGAAGCATTTAGAGCAATATAAGAAACATATTCACATAGGAATACATTCATAGACTCATTCATTTGAATTCTATGTCAATATTCCAACAGGAAAAAATGTCTACAGCCATTTTGATAGCCCACTAACACTGAATACAAAGTGTTGTGGCAACATATATATGTGGATGTAATGAAAGCTGAAAAGGCTGGCCTTTGGTCGCTGGCTATTGGCTATTGTGTTGTCTTGGCACCAGACCATGCAAACATAATTGCACGTTTGAAGTACATAACCATGTTTTTGTCTACCTGAATTGGTAGAAACTTGATTTTAATAAAAAAACATCAATTTTTTTGCTTTTTTTGCAAATGCTCAATTTTATGAGTTTAATTTTATAATAAGGGGCATTTTTGAAATTTTGTTGCTTAAAAAAAATAATTCAAAAGTACAGCATGACGTTTAGCATATTAGCCCCTGAGAAAAGTGTTAAAAAACACAGTACACAATCTTTTTTGTTGTGTTTCTATGCATTGAAAAATAAGGTTGTGTACTGCAAAAAACCCTGTCAGATAATTTGTTTTTATACTCAGTTTGCTTTTGGCTTTCAAATGGTGTGTCCCTCTATGGATGATTTTGACCAGACGCATGAAAAATACAGTTGTGTACTTCAAAATGCAGCACACAACCATACATATCCATTTGCCAAGACGAGATAATAAAAGAGTTATTATTTTTTGCTCTGCTTGACTACCATACTTACTAAGTACTTCTAATTTGACGTGGCTGGACATTATTATCGCAAGTTGAAAATAACCCCTGCCCTCATAGAGACATTGTTGATACGCGATTAATTTGCAAAATTGATTATCAAAAGTCAGAAGGGAATAGGTAATACTATCCACCTAGGTACCATAATATAATACCTTATTATAATAATATTAATTATGTAAGTACATAGTAGTGTGTACCGGAATAAGAACTACCATAATAAACAGTATTTTGTGCACCATATTGAATAAGATACTTCAATAATATTTTTCAGCGAAAACAATCTCATAAAATCGCTTGACACAAACTTTGCTAATTTTGAACGATGAATAACAAGGAGAATTCTTATTGACTAAAACCCTTATTGACTAAACAACGACTAAAACATGACTTACTTCGCTTATTGACTAAACAAGTACTAAAACAGTCATTTTGATTATTTCCTCCATATTTTTCGCTTTTTCAGAAAATAAATATTAAATTTAAATAAAATATTATTTTAAGAATCAGCGACCCCAACTGCTAGTAGGTACCTCTATGTAAGTATGTAGGGAGGAGTACTATATTATTAAATTGTACTTACTTAAGCTTACCTACCTACTACGAGTATCACTTACCTGTACAATACCCACATACCTTACTCGGTTGTATTATTATTATTTTACCGTACTTGGCAGATGATTGCTCTTATTCTCTAGAGAATACCATGGGTTCACATAAAATTAAACAATGACGGCGAGGAGGCGTTGAGGTAAGTGCTGAAGGATGTTGATGGAAGCGGACGGCGCCTTCACAGGGGGTGATAACAACCTTAGCGGCGGCGTTTGGCGGTGGCGGCTGCGGGTGGGGGGGGCGCGGGTATGGTCGAGAGCGGGGAGGATTGCGGCAGGCAGTGTGGGTGGCTGGGAGGATTGCTGTCGTGCGTGGGCGGGTGGGACGTGCCGCTGTCGGTGGGACGATGGTGGCCATCCTCCGGGGATGGCCACGGTATTCATCGCTCACGGCATTCGTTGCTAGTGGGGGCGATTGTAACGATCGTCGGGGATGAGGCGAGGATGATTGCAGCATTCGTGCCGCACGGTCATGGCTTTCCGCCCCCACGGGCGGTGAGCGGTGAGGATCGTCGCCCGCGATACTTGCCGCCCCACGATCGTGGCTCACTTGCCGCCCCGCGAGCCGTCGCCCCCTTGATGGTAGGTTGCTTTCGGCACGATCGGGAGCGCGATGGGAGCGCTATGATTGCTCTCTAGGGGGGCGGCGATGATCGTCGTACCCGCACGATCGGTCCGCTGTCCTCTTTCTCTCAGTCAGCATAGATGGACATTCGTGACGGCTGTAATAGTAATTACTAAAAATTACCCAATGTTTTAATTACATACATACTTAGGAGAGAAAAACTGTCTGTTATCTACTTAAAAAATTAATACTACCATGTTTGTTAGCCATGACAGAAAATCACTAGGATATTATTGTAGGTGGTGGTTTCCATCTCAACAAAAACATTAATAAAAAAGCAAAAGCAACAATCTACCTTGTGTTAGTGATTATCAGAATCCTATGGTGGAATTTCATGTAGGAAGTGCTAACTGTGGAAGTTGAAATTAAGTTGGAAGTGGGGGACATGGAAGAAGGAGCATGGAAGTGGTGGCCGGCCGGCGCTGGCCGCTGGCCATGGTTTCCCTACCTCAATCTATGTTATGGGAGTATAATATAGTACATACCATACATACAATATTCTTAATTAAGTACAATACTCCTACTACTGTTAAAAAAAATGTATTGTACCGAGCGAGAGAGCAAGGTGAAGTATGTAGTAGTAGTACTTTTTATTGTACATAGGTGTAGTAAAAAACCGAAAAATTGATCACTCTCTTTGTTATAAAAAAATATTGTCTTTTTTTGAATTTTTGGTGGGAATAGGGGCTGTAATTGTGGTGTAAATTTCTCTCTACACTACAGATTTTAGAGTGTCATAGAGGCCATCACGTATGAAAATATGCCCATACTATTAAATGAACATAAAAATATTAACACATGAATATTTTGAGCAATCAAAGATTCTTCTTCCTTTTTTGTGTCATTTTTTGTATTTAGTACAATTTCTACATATCAATTTCCTCAAAAATTGAGTCTCATATGTTTTCTAAGTACGTCCCTTCTCAAATTTTGTTGAATGAAAATGTTTTGACACCTTTTCAAACTCTAATCAGAGTACAGATATTTTTTAAAATCTAATTGCAGTATAAATTATAACATACTCTAAAATGTACTGAAAACACGTGGAGAAATTCAAATGTGTACAGACGAATTTGATCAAAGCAACACTAAACAAGATCAACAAGGCAATAACAAATAATTTGAATGTGATGATCTATTCTTTCATTGATGGACAAAAACAATGATCATGCTAATATTTTTCATACTTAAAACAATTATCAACACAGGATGTTTCAAGAAAATAATACAGCCTTAACGTACTAGTATGTAAAATCACTCGCTTTTGCTGTGGTAGGAATCTAAATGATTTGGATTTTAATTTTTTAATTTTTTTCAAAAAAGGAAAATGGCAAAAAAAATAATTATATTTTGATTTAAAATTATAGTTTGAATTTTATGTAAAAAATATATAGAGAATCCCTTATTTATTTCTTTTAACAGTAAAAAAACTAAGAAAATGCTCTATCAATTCACCTGTACTACTTGGTGGCTGGAAGATCCATTAAGCACTTCTCTGATTGTTTTAATGTTCCAAAAGTTAGAAATTAGGGAAAATTTCCTAATTTTCATAGGCTTGAAATAGTATACAGAAATGAATAGAACAATTCACTAAGACAGGATCTACCTCAATAATCCAAAGTGATCCATTTTTGATTCTTCTCTTCATTAGTTTTTCATTGATTCATTGCATCCTGGGTCTACCAGCATGTCTTCACCACCAAAATGACATTGAAAAATCCCATTTCTGCTGAAATGGCATTAAATGATCTGTATTCATTCTAGAGATGTTTTCTCCACCGGCAAAAATTTAACTAACAACAACATTGATACATGGCCTGCCTCATGTGTGCTTGGTCCCATTGAAAATGGACCAAGTGCAAAGTCAAAATGGAAGCCATGGTCAGGAGATGGTGCCTGCCAATGCTGTAATATAACTGGCCTGTTCTAGGCTTGTAGGTTGGCTATTGATGCTGTTCAAGGCACCATGGACTTAGAGACCTAATTTTTTTAATGATTACATAAAGAGATTTTTAAAATATTTCTATTATAATGTCTCTTTCCGTCATGGTGTCAGCCATGGTGGAGAGGTCCGTTGGCAGGCACCATCATGAGGATGCATTGATGGTCATCTGTAGGCTGGGGAATGGGACTTGGTACAAAAAAAAGGAAAAAAATATGGAACGAGAAAATATTCAAAAAGATGAATGTTTGTAAAACAGAGGTAGTTCCAATCATCTACTAATATGATTTTTGTCATTGGTCGAGCTTGCGCATTAATTACTCCTATGTATTTATTACTCGTATGTACCTAACAATACTACTAGTAGTATTTTCTAGTGTAAGGTACTACGTATTTTATCAGGTAAGTACTCCTAATTACTACGAGTAGCACATAGTACAATAATGCTACACGTATGTTCAATATTGTCATTGGTCGCTGGAAAAAATAATTACAAACATAAAAATAAAAATAAGGCACTGTTTTGGAATATTCAAGAATGTTAGTATAATGACTGTTTTAGTACTTGTTTAGTCATTAAGCGAAATAAGCCTTGTTTTAGTCGTTGTTTAGTCGATAAGTGTTTTAGTCAATAAGAG
>JALLOT010003783.1:0-11472 GCA_036939595.1 Thalassiosira livingstoniorum | reverse complement strand
GAGATTGCTGATCTTGTCAAAGTTGCTGAAAGCCTTCAGAAGAGATGTGGTAGCAAGAAATATGCTGACATTGCCGGCAACAATGCTGAAGAACCAGTTACGAGTGGCTCTGCTAAAAGGTTCCTGAACCGTGTCTCACTGACCGTGACAATGCCCATTGCCTAGATCTGGCGGCAAAGGGCACCACCAATCTACCATGCTTCAAGAGAGTACTGGAAAAAGCAGAGGAAATCTACAAGATTTGTCCATCGGCATGATCAATTCGATGCGTTGCAAGGCCATTCAGCAGAGAAAGATTACGGCCCAAGATTGTCCTGCACCTAAGAAGAAATGTGCAACTAGAATGAACAATAACAATTCATTCATTGCTGGGGCTGAAACTGGGTGCAACCTATTGGAGTTTCTGAAGGGTGAGGTGCCTTTTGAGCACTACTACAATGAAAGGAAGAAATCCGATAAGGAGGGTCTTGACAAAGTTATAGAAAATCTTGATGATGGCAGGATCGAGGAGTTTAGTACAGCCAATGAAGTTGGGGATGTAATGTACATTGGACATGGCCTTGTGAGTCGTCGTAATTATCCTTCTTCTGGGTATCTGCTTCTGTGCCAGGCAATGAGGAATCATATTTTTGATGCAGTAGAGGATAAGGAATTTGACAAAGTTCTCGGCAAAAATGCCTCTAAGGAGGTTAAGTCATTTGTGCATTTGGATGGGGTACCACCGGGTGGCAATATGGCCAGTCTGATCAGCACACACCATCTCATGTGCTTTTTGATTGACCCCTTTGCAGGCGAGTGGCGATCGAGATACAAAACTGAAACAGACTTCACTGAGCTAGTGAAGCAAATGATAGAATTCTTTGTTCCAAAGGATGAAGATGGCAAGGAAACATTGAGATATGAGGTTCATCAAGAGTTTATGGTATGTTTACTTTTTGACTTTCTACTTTATACAAAATTTCTTTTGGGATGCCGCTCAAATTATTTATATTTGCATATTTCACTGGAGGACTTTTATGCACACACAGGAGAGTACATGGCACTCCTCCCACAACTTCCTGACCCAGTATCAAAAGCTCAGCTGAAAAAAAATATGAGAAAAATAACCATCGAAAGTGTGAAAGCGTGGGTTGAGGAAAATGGCAACATGGAGGGAAGAATCAGGTGGTTCAAGGCTTACAACCACAATTCCATGTTTTACAAGCTTGTGGCCAAGCCATTGTTGTCACTGAGAACAACAGGATCAATGGACGTGGAACACGTTGCAAAACAGTACAAACAGGCTCTCCTTGATAAGGAACGCAACAGTCTTGCAACAGTCTTGGCAATGGAAAGTCCAAGATCCTTTATCGGGCTGGGCAGAACCTTTGAGTGCTCCAGAAACTCAAGGTTGAGTGCAAAATGAACATTCTCAATCAGAATGCCTCAGCAAATGCTAATCCCCCCTGCCCATGATGACCATAGCAACGTGTCGCTCATTTGACCGCTCATTCCCCCATTTGTCTGCTCACCTTTCGTTGACCTTCGTTGACCTTTCATTCAACCGCTTTCATTCGACCGCCACCATTTGTCGACTTCAACCTGAAGACCTTGCATTCAACCCCTCATTCAGAGGCCATGTCTATTCGTGATCGTTCATCATATGCTTCATCTTTGTTGTTTCCCGGCTCAAAAGTCATCAAAATAAGAAGTAATAACATATGTTCATATCATGATATTGCTGCTTTTATTATCCTATGTCAAAAAAAAATAAAAATTGATCATACTGCTCTAGTATTGTAGTTACTGTTTGTAGTGGTGGTGCACCTTCAAATCAACATTTTTCATGCTGTCGCGATGGAATCGCTCATTGTGTGTATTGAGAATATTGAGTTGGGATGTCACTACTACTGCAGTGCCGTTCGAGTATAGGATTCTGATGCATGTCGTGGAAGCATCTGTGAAGTGTGGCATAAAAAATCATTGTAGCTACAGAGAACTGGACCAAAGAAGGTGCCATTGTTTCGACGTCGTGGAGTTTTGCCATGGTTTAAGCTGTCGGTTGTTATTTGACATCTGATGTTGTGAGTAGTGCTTTAGGTAGAATTTTACTTTTAGAGTAGGGTATGTACATAAGTACCATACTTTGGTATGGTATTGTACGTATTCGGCTCGAAACTACTTGTGCGCGGGAAGTTGTGTGGGCACGAAAAAATGAATCGAACCGAATGTCATGCTTACAAAAAAGGTGCCGCGCACAAACAGAGGACAAGTTTATGAACTTCCGATGAAGTTAAAAAACAAATTCATTAAAATTCAAAAAATTCAACAAACTTGGTGGCCCTAATTGTAATAGCATTGAACATCAGTCAAGTTTTGATATTTTTTATTATCAAGTGTCAGTAGAGAACTTTATCATTGATATGTTTGTTGTATCATCAAACAATTTTTTTGTAAACAGATCTTTATATTTCTCTAGATATTATATCATCAATTTGATTTCAATCAAATCAAAAATAGAAGACAGTCATTATCTTCTTTGACTTCAACCATTAATTCTTATCACACAGAAAAATACCAACAGATTAATTGATAAACAGAAACTTGTGTTGAAAAATCTAAAGCAGTATTTCATTGTTATTGAGAAAGACAAAGATATTGTTGTGTCAGGAGAAAATTTATTTGACAAATAATGAGAGAATACAACACGCATGAAAAAAATTGATAAAAAAGAGAATTATTAGATTGCAAGCAAGAGTGCTAAAAAATAGTGAGTAAACACAAATGTGGATATAACTACAGAACTCTGACTAGTTGTTATGTAATTTGATTTTTATATTAACAACAAGTTCTCAACTGACTACTTAGTGTTTATTGGATAATATAGCTAGCAATATTTAGGATCACAAACATTAAAAATACAATTTAAATCACTTCATGTGTTGCTCTGAGGATATCAAAAATATTTATCAAATTATTTCAAAGAAAAGTTGAAAGAGAGGGGGTTACTGGGGATAAAATGGAAAATTGGCTGGGGACAATAGTACTGAAATTTAAAAGCAAACAAATGTTGAGATCCAAAATTCCAACAAGGTGTCTTGGAAAACTATATTTATTTCTAAATTACAAAAGTAGAAGCAATTATACCAAATTATCAAATAAATAATATTTTTCAACTATATTTTAAAGATTGTTAATTCAAAAATGCATTAATTTGTTTCAGTGCATTTGTTGAGTGTTGATAGTAATTAACTGGATAGTATTATTTCACCAAAAAAATTAATTTGAGGCAGCCATTCATAATTTGCTAGGTATTCAACTACTTAGATTTTCATTACTATTGAAAAAAATTAAGTAGCCTTCATTTTTGCACCTAGGACTAGGAACTTGAAGAGACAACAGTCAAGCATTTATTTTGAGAAGAATCTGGATACCAGTATGATGACAATGTTGCAAATTGCTGGACCACACTACAAATTAGTTTGTGGTCTCCACTCAAATTATTTTTCCTTACTTGTAAGAGGAATAAAAATCATTAGAAAAGAATCCTTCAAAAATCCTTTTCCCACCAGGATACCAACATTTTAAAGCCATGGATTCATCTAGCACAGGTTTTTTTTTGCTATTGCTGTAGTTTGCTACCAATATTCATACCTCACAGGTATTGTAAAAGAGTAAATGTGCACTTTGCATTACACTTGTGTTCAGATATACAATGGTATCCCTCAAGAAATAATAAGCTGTAATAAGTCTTCTTATCCTTGACATAAGACTGGCAATAGAAATCAGTGTTGTGGTATTTCTCTTCATATGCTTCTGATGACTGATATGGAGAGGTTGAATTCAGATACTAAAATATTGAAAATAATCTTATTGAGGCATTCAAAGAAGAAAAACTGGAGAGAATTTTTGTCTCCATAACACAATACATACAAAGATATTGGTATTGGGGCACTTAATGAGAAAACAGAGGCAACTGTCAAAAAACATTGATAAAAGTGGTATTTGTGCAAAGGTTACATTAGAAATGCATCATTGTATTCCTATGAAAGAGTACAGCAACTACATAGATGAAGATTTTTTGAAGAGTAGTATGATTCATACATAATATGAAAAGTTGAAATGTGTAGAAAAGAACGCATTAACAAGCAGTTGAAAGTGTAAAAAAGAAGACAATACACTATCAGTGTCTTTCAAAATGAATTGTTCATTTTGTCAGCTCTAGAGCTACAATTACCCATATACTTTTCACCCTTACCAGGTTAATTTACCTTGTTTACCACAGTAAATTACCTAGTAACTAACTGGTAAATCAAAAAATTAATAGGTAAAAAAATGATAACCCTCCTTCTAAAATTCAACAGATAAATGGTAAACAGGATAAATGAGGGCAAAATGGAGGTGTATGAAGCAAAACACAAAAGTAAACATAAGTGTATTATTTTTATGAGATGACTTACTTCTTATCAAACAACAATATTTTTACGCTTGTTTGTGCACAGGATATTGAAATTTATAGCATCAACAACCCAGAGCTTAAGTACATCAATTGGTTTGGAAAATTTAATGTGTTTGTAGAATATGGTAGATGGTGATTAGTTGAGGCAAATGTACCATTTACCATGGTAACCAGGAAGGGTGGTAAATTCTTGATTTATACCCTCTAAAGGGTATTTACCATATCCAATCCAAAACTAGATTTACCTGGTAAATTACCCTTTACAAGGTAAATCACCTGGTAGATACAGCTCTAGTTCCAGCTGATTTAGTATTTACTACTATGACTAAATTATTTTTAGAAAAAAATTATATATTAAAAATGTATACAAGCTTTTTGTAGGATGGATAGCTAAGAAAATAAATCACAAAAATTGCAGCAGAATTGAGGATAATGAGAAGCTTTATGAAGGCAGTTAGACTGAGAAATGAGGTATTGACTAAAAGTTGGAGGTATGGGGATACCCCAGTACCACTTCAAATACAGGTACATGAAAAATCATTGATGTTTTACAATACAGAAAAGTGTTTACATCCAAATTTGTGAGTACAAAATGTGTAGCAAAGAATAAGCTTCAAGAATGCAAGTGAAACCCTAATCCTGAGTATTTTCTGCAAATGTATTCAAGAAATTTGTTTGTGTTATTTCATTTTAATTCAAGTTAATAGTTTTGTGCTGTAAATTATTTGTGTCTTTTTCAAGTTCCATCAAATGTTTGTTTTACCTACTGGACATTACAATTGTTTCATCTTAAATTTGAATATTCTAAACCCCACCAATACAGACTCAAGAAACAAATCATCAAGTCTCAAACATTATTTATTTCTTCATCAGTCCCCACCCCTCCTCATTGAAAATGAAGAATGTTTTGTTGTATCAATATTTTGTCTGCATCATTGTTTTCTAAAAATGATCAAGAATTTGTCAATTGCTTAAAATTTTTGAACCCTTGTCAACCTTTAAGTAGATACAATAACATTGATAATAACCCAAGGTTCAGTTTTTAATTCTAGGCAAGATCCTTCACAAGAAGAGCAACTCTTGGACCAAAGTCTCAGTTGTGTACTTTCCTTTTGAACAATTCATTTTCATGAGTCCCCATTCTACCATCACAACCACCACCCCATTGCCATTGTGTCATTGTTCTCAATCTTTGACATCTTCACTATTATGATATCAATTTACATCTTTTTGTTATCACTTATTGATAAATGGCACAAAGATAACACAAATAAGGTGTCAATGATGGATGGAATGGATAGGGCTGATCTATGGTTTTGTCCCCTTTAAGAAAGAAGGTGACAAATGTGGCTAGCAAAATGAATCATAGGAGTGATTGAATTATTTTGTATCACCCCATTTCAATGCCTCAATCAAAGAATCAAAAATTGATAATTGGCTATGTCTGTAATATTTGTCATCTCAATAGCCAAAATGATAAGAATGACTTGGACAAGGGTATGTGGTGAATGTGCTGCTGTTGAACATATATGTTGGAGGATTACAGTAATTTCATTATAGATCCAACTTATCTCTTGCTACCAGAGCACATATCAAAAATATTCAATGTGGAATAGGTTCCCCCGGAGACAGAAAGGTAGAAGCTATTACTTGAATAAGTAATGTAAAGAATTGGAAATATTATGTAGGACAATGGTTATAAATAATCTAGCCTATGGCTAGCTTTGAAAATTGATGACTCACCAACCTTCACAACTCTTCCTAAATCAAGTAGTAAATGAATGTGGTAGAAAGAACAGCACTCTACCTGATTCATAACAATGATCTGGCGCTCCAAAGAATGGTGGTACAAGGTTGAGCTAAAACATAAATATAAGATGGGTAACAACATTATCCTTCTATTGATGTCTTGAATGACATTCAATTTTCTTTCAAATTTACAAACAGAATATCAGTGTGGTAGTTGGTGATGAGTGATGACAACAAAAACAACAAATGGAAATAAAGATAGGTTTTTGCACTCATATTTCTAAAAATTGATCCTATTTTTGTTTATGAGGTTGCAAAAGCCACCATAATGATGTTTGAGACTGTTATGATTGCTGGTCCTGATTTTAATTCATATGTTGGTGAATTTGTTGGAAATAAAAAGGAACTTTTCTTCTAGACCTTTTCTAAAGAAAACTATTCTGTAGATCATATGTGTTTCTGTAGCCATTTGAAAAAGATTGAAAAAGATTCAGTGTTTCTACTCTCCTTTATAAATTCCTGAATACATTCCTACATATTATTTATAGCAATACATTATCCATTATCCCCCATCTTCTTTTGAATAAATATTTGTAAGCTTCTTTGAAATATGTTTATTTTTTCTTTGGCACCTTGCAATGTGATTGTATGTTTGTGTACATTATTAACTTTGATATATTATTGATTTCTTTAACGAGTTATGATTAAGTTCTTTAGTGGAATCACTTTGTTGTAATTCTTTTGCCTTATTCATTTTATTTCATAATTAGACTTATTTCATTTTTTGAAATGAAAACTGTTAGAAAAGTGAGCTCATAATTTCTAGAATACTTTACATAGACATTGATTTACTTCTTGTTTTGCAATGTTTGAGCTGTTTTAATCATTTGCTATATTTAATCATTGTAAAAATCAAAATGACGCTCTTGAGTGCTCAGAGGTACATAAGCTTAAATCATGTACTTCTTTTTGATATTTTCAAATTGATTCATTTTTGTGTGATGACACTATGATCAGAAGCAATAGAACCAAAGAAAAATATTTTTCAATGTTTACACTGGAATAGCTGCAAAACTAATTTTGTTTTGTTTCAATGATGAACTTTGACCCCACCCTGCATGATCTTTATCATAGTTTTTATCTCCTTAGATTGAACTGAAATGCCAAATCTGATTTATTTGTACTTGGTTAAATAAAAATTATTACTTTGAAAGCAGAATAGATGACCTTTTAAAATAATAATTCTAAGCGAAATGAGTATTATTGTTCCTTTAAGAAGGCATTTTATTGTACATCATTTTCAGATGCTGTTGAATTAAGCCCATATACAGTGTTTTTGAGAGAATTCAGTGTTATTGTTCCTTTAAGCCTTTAAGAAGGCATTTTATTGGACATCATTTTCAGGTGTTATTGAATTCAGCACATATACAGTCATTAACATATTACACTCCAAAAATTTGAGTAATTTTATTCTCTGTAACATCAATTGGATTTGATCAAGTGTTTTTCTTGATTTGACCAAGGAGGTATAGTTATTTGACACTTGCAATCCCCAGATTTCTTTGAGTTGATTTCTTAGTTGATATTAGAATCCACCTTGTCTTAGTAATGTTTGTTGTATCCAATACCAGGAGATACAAGACAAATTTTCACATTAGTTCACTGAAGTCTCTACCAAATATTTCTCCTTTTCAAGTACCATGATATTATTTGCCTCCCATTTAGATATTGCTTTCTTGAATTGGACATTGAATAGTCTTACCAAGTATAAATTTCTACATTCTTAACTGCTACTTCAAGAAAATGATATCAGTTGGCATTATGACAATATGTATGGGGTTCCAAATCTGAGGCAAAAAAGGTTGTACTCTGGTGGGGTTTTGGGTGAATTAATCATATCAATATCACAAATCCAGGTGAAAGTATGAAAAACTATTAGCCATCTTGAGAGCCAACTTTGATAGTTTTCATTAATTTGCTTCATTTGTGCTGTATTTAGTTTATGAACCTTCCATTTCTCAAACATATTGATACATTAGTATTTGTGAATTCAATTGTGGTTCATGATCACTTCCTCAAGCACTTGACAATGCTTACTTGTCCTTGTACCACTCCCCTTGCTTCATTTGATTGTTTGTAACTTTATGTTATATATCTTCATGCTTTGAGCAAGATTTGTTATCAAAATTATCTATCCTCTCCTTCTACTTTTCTGTTGGAATTTGAAGACTTTACATTAGCAATTTGAAATTTCTTGTCTATTATTGTGTCTCTTGTTAGCACGTTGTCAGGGACTCTTGAAGAAAGATTTTTAAGGGCTCTTGAATGCACTTAGTTGGCTCTTGTTTAGATGTTGTGTAGTCTTTTGTGTAGGTTTTCATAGGCTATTGTGTAGGATTTTGGTTATGATTTTGTGTAGTATTTGTGTAGGCTCTTATATAGGTTTTTTGTATCAGTTTTTGTTTATGTCTATTGAGTATGGATTTTTTATTGTCTCTTTAATAGGATATTTGATTGGCCATATTGCACTCTCCCTTTATTGGAGGCAATATGTAAGCTTCTATTATATGTTTTTTTGTAGAATAATTTTTTGTGGTTTCTTCTACAGGCCCTAGTGACAAGCCCATTATTTTTCCTCTCAAAAAGGTCTTAAATGGTATCCATAATCTCAAGTACTTTTCAAAGATGCACTAATTCCTCTTTATAAACATCAGTGCTTGTAGATTATTGTTTCATGGTTAGGCTCTTTTGTAGGCTCTTTTGAAACACAAGTTATTTATTTGTGTACTGAAACTTTGCTCAGAATCAATAGAGCCAAGGCGAAATATTATTTCAATATCTACACTTGATTATCTGTTAAAATTATTTTCTTTTGGTACCCTGATGTGGTGTGACCCCGACCTGGATAATCATGATCTTTATTGTATAATTTTTGTCTTTTTAGATTAAACAGAAATACCAAATCTGATTTGCTTGTACTCAGTAAAATAAAAATTGTTACTTTGAAATCAGAACATATTATTTTTTCCAATATTTTTGAGAGAATTGAGTATTATTGATCCTTTTAGAAGGCATTTTATTGTACATCATTTTCAGGTGTTATTGATTACAGCACATATACAGTCACCAATATATTTCACTCCAAAAAATTGAGCAGCTTTTTTCTCTGTAACATCAATTGTATTTAATTAACTATTTTCTTGAGTAGACCAAGGATGTATTGTTATTTGACACCTGCAATCACCAGATTTCTTTGAGTTGATTTCTTAGTTGATATTGGAATCCACCTTGTCTTAGTAATGTTTGTTGTATTCAATACCAGGAGAAACAAGAAAAACTCTATCATTAGTACATGAAAGTCTCTACCAATATTTTCTCCTTTTCAAGTATCATGATATGATTTGCCTCTCCTTTACATATTGCTTTCTTGAATTGGACATTGAATAGTCCTACCAAGTATCAATTTCTACATTGTTAACTGCTACTGCAAGAAAATGGTATCAGTTGGCATTATGGCAATATGTATGGGGTTCCAAATCTGAGGCAAAAAAGGTTGTACTCTGGTGGGGTTTTGGGTGAATTAATCATATCAATATCACAAATCCAGGTGAAAGTATGAAAAACTATTAGCCATCTTGAGAGCCAACTTTGATAGTTTTCATTAATTTGCTTCATTTGTGCTGTATTTAGTTTATGAACCTTCCATTTCTCAAACATATTGATACATTAGTATTTGTGAATTCAATTGTGGTTCATGATCACTTCCTCAAGCACTTGACAATGCTTACTTGTCCTTGTACCACTCCCCTTGCTTCATTTGATTGTTTGTAACTTTATGTTATATATCTTCATGCTTTGAGCAAGATTTGTTATCAAAATTATCTATCCTCTCCTTCTACTTTTCTGTTGGAATTTGAAGACTTTACATTAGCAATTTGAAATTTCTTGTCTATTATTGTGTCTCTTGTTAGCACGTTGTCAGGGACTCTTGAAGAAAGATTTTTAAGGGCTCTTGAATGCACTTAGTTGGCTCTTGTTTAGATGTTGTGTAGTCTTTTGTGTAGGTTTTCATAGGCTATTGTGTAGGATTTTGGTTATGATTTTGTGTAGTATTTGTGTAGGCTCTTATATAGGTTTTTTGTATCAGCTTTTTGTTTATGTCTATTGAGTAGTAGGGCTTTTCACTGGCTCTTTAATAGGATATTTGATTGGTCATATTGCTTTCTCCCTTTATTGGAGGCAATGTGTAAGCTTCTATGATATGCTTTTTTGTAGACTAATTTTTTGTAGTCTCTTCTACAGGCTTTAGTTGCAGTTGCAGGCCCATTGTTGCCCCTTTGAAAATGTCTTAAAAGGTATCCATCATCTCAAGTACTTTTCAAAGATGCACTGATTTCTCCTTGTAAACATCAATTCTTGAAGATAATTGTTTCATGGTTAGGCTTTTTTGTAGGCTCTTTTGACACATCACTTATTTATTTGTGTACTGAAACTTTGCTCAGAATCAATAGAACCATGGACAAATATATTATCTCAATATCTACATTGGAATCTCTGCCAAAATTATTTTGCTTTGGTTCCATGATTTGGTTTGACCCCACCCTGTATAATCATGATCTTTATTATAATTTTTGTCTTCTTAGATTAAACAGAAATGCCAAATCTGTTTTACTTGTACTTGGTAAAACAATAATTGTTACTTTGAAAGCAGAACAGATGACTTTTTGCCAATGTTTTGAGAGAATTGAGTATTATTGTTCCTTTAAGCCTTTGAGAAGGCATTTTATTGGACATCATTTTAAGGTGTTATTAAATTCAGCACATATACAGTCATTAACATATTATTATTACACTCCAAAAATGTGAGCAGCTTTATTCTCTGTAACATCAATTGGATTTGATCAAGTGTTTTTCTTGATTTGACCAAGGAGGTATAGTTATTTGACACTTGCAATCCCCAGATTTCTTTGAGTTGATTTCTTAGTTGATATTAGAATCCACCTTGTCTTAGTAATGTTTGTTGTATCCAATACCAGGAGATACAAGACAAATTTTCACATTAGTTCACTGAAGTCTCTACCAAATATTTCTCCTTTTCAAGTACCATGATATTATTTGCCTCCCATTTAGATATTGCTTTCTTGAATTGGACATTGAATAGTCTTACCAAGTATAAATTTCTACATTCTTAACTGCTACTTCAAGAAAATGATATCAGTTGGCATTATGACAATATGTATGGGGTTCCAAATCTGAGGCAAAAAAGGTTGTACTCTGGTGGGGTT
>JALLOT010003782.1:0-10879 GCA_036939595.1 Thalassiosira livingstoniorum | reverse complement strand
GTAATTGTAATGATATTATTAGCTTTCAAAACTACTGCTAAGTAAATAAAGCTAATAATATCTTTATCATGGTGCAAGATCCACCCAGACTCACAATCGGTTTGCTTCTTTCAACTTATAGACAATATAGTCTATACACCCCTAAGATGGATACTCTGATATTTCAGACTTGGGAATAGCCACAGTTTTTTTTTAGAAATTAAAAAGATCAAAATTCACCACCAATTTTTTACAGTACCAAGGAATAACAACAGAAGTGATACCCATCACTGCTAACCATTTTCTGTTCTTCATACAAACCATCCTTCTTACCAAGGAGACATCATCTTAATATCATATGAGGGGGGACATTAAATGGCTACACCACAACCACAATTTCAACAGCTTCAAGGTTTGCTGCACAAATGAAAATAAAATGCCTCAAATTATTTGGAAACTTCAATGATAGCAAAAATTCATTGGCCACTGCCATTTGTTATAAGTTCTGTTAGAACAGCTGAGACTTCCCATCACTTTTTAAAATGACTCACATTAATTGCATCTTTAAAACTACACCAAGATGGAGGTCTCCTCACCACTCAGAGGAGACAACAAAAAAGGTAACAAGACAAATGCATTACTGTTGACAGTACCTTTTTTGTTCAGGTTGGTTTCCACAAAAGGCACAGGGGGACTAAATTATTAGATGACAGGATGGTTTCAACCAAGGCCAGCAAAGCCTGACCCCCAACCCCAACCATCAGTGTCCATTATATTTCTTGGCCCATTACTACTATCCTAACAAAACTTTCAACATAGCAATCAATGAGACAACAAGATGGTTGCCACTCTATCTGCTATAGAAAGTAGTCGTTTTGGTAAAATGGAAAGAAATTATCTTAAATGGCATTAAGTACAGTGTCCCTATGTGGATGCTGAGCTAGATTGTACATGGAATAATCCTAGCACCAATTCATGAATATGGCTTTTATTGGAGAGATCTTAACCTTTTCCAGCTGTCTTGGTGTTCAAATCATCATTTACATTGACCCATCCAGCTGTCAAAGAAATTGGAAACATCATCAAACAAAAGAGAATATGTGTTGTCTGCTTCTTGGGAAGCAGACAAAAAGATTGCCTTTTAGAATGTAGTTTTCTTGGATACACTAAAATTGGTGAGGGATTTTGCTTGCCAGGGCTTAGATATGAATTTCATATGTATTCATTTTTCTAGTTAAACTTTGCATTGGAAATATCAATTCAGAAATAATCTGTATTCTGTATTAAACAGGGACCAACTAAATAATTAAATTGATATTTTCTGAATCATCATCATTATCAGCTTTTAATAGTGAAATCTTTGAAATCTTTGAAAAACAGCTATGATTGATTGACTAATCTTATATGATGAGCAAAATATAAAAACCACAACAATTCCAATAAGACAGGTCTATCCAATGAGACTTGATGTTCAATTTCAATAACTAGAAACAAGATATTAAGATATCAAGATATCAATAATCAAGACAAACCAATATCAAGTATCCAAAAATCAAGTTAAGGTATAAAGTTATTGGTTCTGCAACAGAATCATTAACATCCCAGCTTAGTGGATGAGTTTTGGTTAGCCAACCCCTAGATAATATAAAGATGCAAAATAATTGATTTCCAATTATTTCCATTTGGCATGGAAGAAAGTAGTGAATATCTTGATAGACACTTAACTCAGTAATCAATGTAGATAGATCTTGTCTACAAAAATAACCAAAGATGAAATATTCAAAGTCAACAAAAAATTCAGAACTGGGATCCTGCAATGCAACTTTTTGTATAATAATAGCCTTGATATTCAATACAAACAAGTCACACATTCAACATGAAATATTCAACAAGATTATCTCAACAAATTGGAAACTGTCCATGAAAATCAATCCCCAAAATATTTAAGCGTAGGTTCTACAAAAATGATGAATTCATTCAGAGTAGCCATAATTTTCATATATCCTTGTGACCTAGAAATGATAGGAAAATGTTCAAGGTATGCAAATTATAGTATTGTGATCGGCACTCCAGAAAATCATGCTGTCTTTTCAAGAAATTAAATTGCAAAAAATTCAAAACCTCATTTCTCATTTTTGCAACAGGGTGTCATTTTTCTCCAAATTGTAAATTTTGCTGCCATGTAAGCCTTATGTCATGAGTAAAGCAGTCACTACCCTATCACTACAACCATCAAATGTAGGGGTAAAAATAAAATAATAATAATAATACTTGTACTCTGTCTATGTCACACATGCACAACTTGCTTGCCTGTAACCCAGGACAGCCCAGACATCAGCAGGCAGGATGTTGTGACAATAGCCATACACAGGATAACTGCCATCCAGGCACAATGCATCACAAGGCAGCAGGAAAACAAGAAGCAGCAGCAGGTCATCAATGGCAACAGAAACAGAGCAAGCTGGTGTGTGGTCATCATTCTACTTTCTTAGCTATTGCATAGTTCTTTAGTAGAGAAATTAAAAATAAGCTTTAGTTTATTAGAACATGTTGTTAGCAATACCATATTTAATGGCTTTGTTGCAACAACAGGTTGCAACTAACACCATCAGATTAGGGGTTGATACTTACATAAGTAGTTCAGTGTGTCAAGTTCGACATACCAATCTGAGATGTGTTCCTACTAGAGCCATGTTTTATGGCCATTGGACACCATCTACTGCAAGTATTAATGTGACTCTTCTTTTGCATTGGTCTTGAACATACATGCCATCATGATTGTGATGCCACATGAATGTCTCCCTTAGAAGCTTCTAGGTAGATACCTATGTACAATACTTACCATACTTACATCATATTAAGTCAGTAGGTGGTACTTACTACCTACCTACATGTTTGTGTAAGTTTTGCAAGCTTTTTGCAGTTTTTGGACTCTATCAAGTAATTTTTGAAGAATGATTTTTTTGCAAAAATTTCAAAAATAATTTGCAATTTTTGGAGAAAAACAATTAGCTAGAGACATTAACTAGATAAAGATAAAGTATGTGTAAACATTGAAATTGTATTTCATTTGGGATAAGAAAGGTACATGTAGGAGTAGAAATCGGTTGGAGGCTTCGATATTGTCAAAAATAATTTTCACAAAGCTAAATTCTTGATAAGACAGAATTATTCTGTTGTTTCAAAAGTGGAAACATTAATGCAAAATCTCAAGGGAAGTTAAAATAATACTGTGTACTTATCATATAAGGGTGGATTATTTCAGATACATTATTTGTTTTAGTTTTGTCGACCATTTTTTTGTACTGAATCTCCATGAAGTGAAGTGTCTAGGTACAAGAACAACCTTATATCATCATTTGAATTTGGGAATTTTAAAATAAGTCGCCAAGGAAAGTACACAGTTAGACTGGTAGTTGATTGGTATACATCTGATAAAACCACCAGACAAGGTCATCACACTCTATCTTGGTCCATGTTAGCCAAATATTGTCTAATTGGATGATTTCTTAGACTAACTTAGAGTATGAGAAGTTTAGAAGTCAATTAACTTCTTATGTTTGATTCATTTTTTAATTAGTTTTTTACTTCAATATAGGGATTAAACTTGACACCAGTCAATAGCTTCACTCCAACTTTGGTCCCTGATGATTAACTTTTCCAAGATTAAGTGTAAGCTCAATTTGAATATGTTAGGAGGATGATTACTTTTTATATTTGATTGACTTGTCAAAATTCACTTGAAAAATGAAATATAATACATTTTTGGAAGGATTTTAGTACCTTGAATCTTTGAAGCAAGAACTATTAACATTGGATAAATAAGTATCAAGCTGTGGGATAATGTAGTAAGATCTGATATTTTATCTAATTTTCAGGTTGGTGATACTGTGGGGGAAAATTTGAGTTCAGAAACTGAAGAAAATGAATATTGGCAAGGAAAATTCAAGTGACAATCTCAAATGAACTAAGCAATATTCTAGGTTTAATGAAAAAATCCTGGAGTCAGATAGGCATGACTAGAAGAAGATAACTTTGATCTTTTATTGGAAATAAACAAGGGACTGGGTCCAAGTGTAATGTCTGAAAATCAAACCCAGTTTTGCATGGCACCACATAAAAAGTTCAGAAAGAAAATGGTCACTTACAAATAGTGGAGAAAAAGAAGAGCAAATCAATTTGAGAATTATGAAAGTAGCATGTGCTTTTTGTTGACCCCCATGAGCTTGTGTTTGTGAAAGTGATCATGATCTTGTTGGAGAAGTAGTAATTATTTTCTACACTGCAATGTTTGAAACAGAACAATGCATGTTTGAAACTTTGAAAAGTGCTTCATCATTTTCAAATTTTAGTGTTGAAAATAGATGTTTTGGCCAGTGGGGTATCTGAAAACTAATGAATTTTATGAAACAATAAAGAGTAGAACTGATTTGCACATATTTGAAAAACTACAAATATTGAATAATAATTTGTACAAGCAATTTTCTACTAATCATTGTGCTTTTTAGAAGGACATAAAAATTAAAATTAGATAAGCATTACTTGAAAAGTTTCATTGAAATAAAAATTACTTGATCAAGTATGCCTTGAGAAAGAAGTAACATTGCATGATTCAATGACAGGGGAAAGGGGAGATGTAAAAAAGAAAGAATTAACATAAATTAAAAACTCTTGTTTCTTTATCATTAGAATTGCTCTTTCAAACTGTGTCTCTCACATTCAATCTAATGTACATATATGCTTCAAAATTGGCTAAGATGGAGTTTTATTTAAAAATAGAAGAATAATGTTTCCTCTCATTTCAATATAAAGAATAAAGACATATTTTTTGTGTCTGATGTGTCATTTTGCTGGTACCAATAATTTTTGATAATGTCACACAAGAGAAGTTTTAGGTTTTAGCCTTTCCTCTTTTACATTTTATTTTATTCACTTTCATTGCAGTGCATCTGAAACTTTTCTTTTGAGACATGAGAGAATATTTTTAAATTAGGGATTTTCATGTTTGATATTATTCTAATTGATTTTTTTCCTTGTTTTTCATTTGTACATTCTAACTCTAGATATATTTTTGAAAGGAAAATGGCTGAAATGCAGGAAAATAGATGGAGATATTTTCCCAATTTTTATTATTCTAAATAATAACCACATGATGTTTTTGTGGACCCAAAAATATTATTTCTTGTAGAAGAGCTGTCTTTTTCTCTTGGCATTTCTAAGTCCGATTACTCTAACAAGTGTGGAATTTATTGGGAGAGGGGTTCTAAGAAAAATATTTCTGCATCTTCATTTTTTGGGAATTGCCAAACAATTTGAAAATGGAAATATCAATAATGTATTTGGCAGCTCCATCTCTCAGAATTAGGTTTTGGAAAATCAAGCATCAATAATATGATTAGTTTTTTTTTATTATTTTCAACAATAGTAACAATAAAACATGAACCCAAGAGTAAGATTTGAGAGTTAGCACAAGCTAAGATATGTTCATCATATCATTTCCTCATTTGTACATGGAGGATTCAATTTTATACAGTGAACACATAGCCAATTGGTGTCAGTTTCTTTTATACCCCTTCTTAAACAAATCATTTTATTCAGTTGTGAAGCTTTGTGTGTATTATTACTAACATTGAACAGAAATGATCATAAATAATATCATTTTCATTTACTTGCAAATAATTTTTACCATGTATCATGTTTTTTGTGTGATGAACTTTATTTTTCTTGTTTTGTTCAACAATCAACAAAATTGAAATTACAGTATTTACAATAGCTATTGAATTCCAAGTGATGGGACTATTAACAAGAGGTCTTCAATGAACTGAAGGCATGAATTATTCAATCTAACCTTTGTAATTTTTCATTGTCATTATAAGTTTTCATTTTTTGCAATATCCTTTGCTTTTTGAGTGGTTGTTACATAATATCATGCATGAAATTTTTGGGATAAACTTGCAACTGACTTGTTCCTTGGTAGTTTTTTGAAATTTGTTTTTTGAAGTACTTCATCTTTTCATAAACAATGGTCAACATAGAGAATATGTACTTGTGTTTCATTTTTTTAAGCTTTGAAAAAAAAAACATAACAAGCATCATCACTTTCAAAGTTCTTTGAACCTTAAATTTAATATGTTATGACATGAAACTTGATTGAACTCTGATCCCTGGGAAACAAACCCAAAAAATAGGCTTTTGGATTTCAGAGCAGGGAGGTATATCATATCCATAATTCCATATCAATCAATATTCTAACAATTCCCCCCAAAATTGTGTGCCAACACTAACAGCATCTTTATCATTAAGTGAATTAGTTATTGATCCAGCAATGAAATTGGATTTCACAAGGCAAAGTGGTATCATAATGACAATACTAAATTTAAACTCAGTTAATCTCCAACTAGCACCTTTATCCTCACAGTATTTTTCATATCATAAATTCTCAAAATCAATTCAATCAGTTTTGCATATTGTTTTTTAATCTCAGCCAATTTTTCAAAAATCTTAGTAGAAAAATTTTGCAAAACTGATCAGATAACTAAGTGAATTTCAGTCAATTTTTCATTTTCTGTCAGATTTTCATAGTAAATTTTACAGTTAATAGTCTTTTTCACTTTCATATCATTATTTTATGCTTCTTTTAATTTTTGAGATGGACACCATCTCACTTCATCCTTAAAAGGTGTATCTATAGTATCTACTTATTTACTTAGGAACTATGATATTATTATACTTGCAAGGAGTGCACATGACTGATGTTTCAAGTTCTGGGACAATGGCCATCAAGCCACAAATAATGCTGTGAGTTCATCAACATAATATGATCTGAGACACCCATCCATTGGCTGACATTGTACAATGTAATTGCATATTAGATCACTAGCTGATCAAGATTGCACTTTGTGGTGGCACAGCAACTGGCATTGACAGTTGCCAGTAACATTGCTATCTATCCTCTACCTAGAAAACAATTGTTAAATCTAAAATTTAATGTGAATAAACTCAATGTTTAGGAATATTGCACATTCATCTTGGATTTCATTAGTATTAATTAAATCAACAATACATTCATACAAGCATTAGAAAATAGACAAGAGCAACAATGGAAACATGGTCATTGTCATAGTTGGTGGTACTCTTTTGTTGGTATGCTGGGAAAAGTCTGCTGGGAGGCAAGGGGGGATACCAAATATGAATAAAAAAGGCAATCATGATAATGTTATGTCATGTGGAGGCTGAGAGAGTGGAAGAAACAATGTTATCAGCTGTATATGACAGGTCAGGGGACTATCAAATCAATGACTGGGTGGTCTTGTGGCAAATAAGAATAATTAGGACATTTTTTTCTTTATTTTGGTTGGCTTGAAAAGCATGGGAATGTTAGTGACTATGTTTGTCATGATTAAATACATTTGTGTTGGTGAATTCTACAAATTGACAGACCAAAATGAATTTCAGTCAAATTTGCCAAAAAAATAAATTATTGTTGTGCAAAATGTAGAGTGAGTACTATCAGGCTTAAATCATTGAGAAAAAATACAAAAGTTACTGGTATGAAAGTAGAAGAAAAAATATCCAATTTCTAACAAAAAATAAACATGGGCTAAATAACAGAAAAGAAAATATATTTTGCTATTGAAGAGAGTTGCTTGCTTCATTAATTTAAAGAATTGAATCTCAAAAATTAATCTAAACATTCTAAAACAGAAGCTAGGGTATATACACACCAAAATTATCCCTAAAAACTTACAGAATATTTGGTCAAATAAAAAAATCAAGATCTAATCAGGACAAAAATAAAACACAGAAAGGGTTAAGTAAAATGAATTGAACTGGAAAAACAACATAATTATCATTTGTACTAATTGAAATATTTTTTGAAACAAACCATACAACAAAACTGAATATTAAAAATACTTTGAAAATGATTTTTATCATCCCATTCCCATGTAACAGAGCAATTTTATTATGATCAAGCTATATTTAAATATATGACATTTGTAAGACAAGCTCATCACCTTATTATAAAAGAAGACAAAAATATTGTACTAATTATTTTACATGTGTGAACTGACTATTATTCATTTCAAGATTTGTGGCCAAATTAGTCAAGGTCACCTAATTTGTCACAAATCTTTAGAATAAACAGCAACCTTACATCCTCCCATGAAAAAAGCTATTTCTATTGCCGCTTTACAAACATAACATAAAAAGAGCTTAGTTTTTTGCTTGAAATTCAAATAATTACTCTTAGATAAAAGGTTGACAATCATTTCATTTTCTCATATTTGGGATTTCTGCAGTCCATATCTCTGATTGAAAAAAAAGGTTTGACTACTAGTACTATGTCATATGTACATATTGTCCTTGTCTGTGGACAAAATGATTCTTTGTCCAAGAAGATGTGAGATGACAGCCACAATAATTGTGACAAAACAGAAAATGACAGAAAATGGTAGTATCAACTTTGCAGGAATACAGATAGATCTTTCTAGTACATTTTCCCTAAATTTTACAAGCAAACAACAATTGTATTGAACAAAGAACTATCCTAAATAGAACCAAATCACAATAGCATGTGACACTAAAATATATGATGGTATTTAAGAATATCATTATTTGTTGCTTTCTATTAGCAATTAACTTTGTTGATTTTATGTTTTGTTGTTTATTATTTATAAGAAGTAATGGTGACCATTCAATGCACAAATTCTCATCCTCACATACAAAAATAAAACTAAAACTTGCACAGACAGCTTGACACAATTTTAAACCAAATTTTCCAGTTTAAACACAAGCACAAATGGAAACCAAATAAGAAAAGTTTATCAAATAAGAACATCAAGTCAATGAATGCTTTTATGTCATATATATTATATGAAAATATCATAAAACAGAAATTTTATAGTACATTTAGTTGGTCCATGTGGACGGGTCTACGTGGGAAGAGACTCTCCTAAATTGCACTATTATATGAAAATATAACAAAGTGACAAGTCTTTTGATAACCAAAAAATTTAGATTTTATTCAAGCTAAACCATAAAATCATTACTATAATGTTGAATGGTTTCAGACTAAAATTCACAAATTATCTGAGACTATTTGGATAGAACTTAATTTTACACTGCCCTTACGTTTAAGATTAAGTCATGTAACATAATCTGATCAATAAATCTTGTTTTGCTGAATTCAAACCAAATATGAGTCAATAAATTCATTGACACAGTTGTCAGTGATTACTTTTTGGACCAACAATTTTCAACATATTAGTGGCATAACATTAGACTAGTAATGTGTGATCAAGAAATCAGAAATCAAGAACAATGAATTGAACAGGCATTTTATGGTGAAAATATTCAATTTTTATGAAAGAATAATGAATGAAACATCTTTATTTTTATTTTCTGTTAATGTTAACAATTGGTAAATGAACATATCAACTTTGTTTAAGAGATTTTTACTTTTGTATTAATGAAAATGAAAAGTATATAGTGAATACTTGTATAAACTTTCAATATTAGAATTCTAGTTCATCTTGAAAAGTTTCATTTCAATGTTTTGAAAAATCAGATATCATAGCCACTAAAAAATACCTTAAATGACAATGCTCTGATGCAAACATTGGTCTCAAAAGATACTTTGAAGGTCAATTGCATTACTTGGGACTCATACCCTGAAGATTAGCAATTCCAAAATCAATGATGAATAACTCATTCTCTGGTAATAGGTGATATTTGTAAGAAAAAATCATAAATTCAAACCCTTCAAGATTTTTCAGCTCTAATGCTCTCAATAGATTAATAATGTCATCATGATAGGATAAAAACATTTCAACGGTACAATTTTTTAGATGAACATATTTTTAATAGCATCCATACTTTAGATATTTAGCTGTAAAAAGTCTAAAATCTCATTCCTGAAAATTTTAGAAATAATGAACAATGTCAAATCATTTATTGGTTGAGAGAATCAAAACAAAAAGGTTATACACCACAAAACAATGTATTTTGATTCGTCTGTGAATAGTAAATAACTCAAAAGGCTGATTGATTGATCTCATTGACCCAATCATTTACATTGACAAGCAATAATACCACAAAACTAGTGGGTGGTTTGAATAGAAGCCAGAAATATAGTGTTTCATGATTGTAAGTATGGTACTATATATATTTTTTTGTACAGCAAGCATTGTATTTGTGTCTCAAAAAATATGTTATATTTTGGAACCTGACAAGTAAAATTCTTTTCAACCTTCAAAAAATATTGTTTGTGAAAAAGAGGAGTAGTAATGATCTCTGTAACAACATGTGTATCGCATCTTCTTTTTTTGCTGGTATCTCTGTTGTATTTGGTGTATTAATACTCGTATCAGTAAGTACTAGTATATTCTATACCATAGAATGCCACGTAAAAATATGCATAGGAGTAATAGTAACATAGAAGGCAATACTTTATATTGCTTATAATGTAATAATTCTCATGTTGAGAACCTACCATATCTTTTTTTACTTACCTCTCTTTAGAGATAGAGAGAGGTAAAAATAATAATACTCCTACCTACCATAGTTAGTTGTATTAATCGGAAGCGAGCTCAAAACATAATGTAATCTTACTTTCATACCCTACAACATACTCGTAGTGCTCGTACTACTAGTACATAATATTTTAAATTTGTTTGAAAACATTTGAATTACAAAGAAAATTCGTATTTTGGAAAGTTGAAATTTACCTGAAAGTGGTCAAAATGTATTGAAAAAATGGGGGCAAAAAGTTGAAACAATAAAAATGGTCAACAAGAGATCATAATTTTTTAAGGAAGGTTATACAATCAAAAAATAAATTGAAGCCTTATTCTTTCAGAAAAAGATTGACCTAATAATTATTGCAAAGTTAATCAACCAA
>JALLOT010003777.1:0-10886 GCA_036939595.1 Thalassiosira livingstoniorum | reverse complement strand
CACAATTCTGGCCAAAACTGGCCTTTTCAAATTAGGTTTGCATTGACCTCCAACACACTCCTGCAGGCGTGACCCATTGGTAATGGGCATGCCTGGTTTTGGCTTTTTGAGGCCAATGCATGCCTTGGCATTTTGATTGGTGAATGCCTCTTCCTGCAAGTCCACTGGGCAATTCATGATGAGGGCCCGCAGAATCCTAAACTGCTTTCCTTGCAGTGGCTTCGTGTAGTGATCTGCAACCATTTCCTAGGTTGGACAGTATTTGATTCTGACCCATCCTTGATCCACATGGTCCTTGATAAAAAAATACCTGATGTTCAGGTGCCTTGTCCGCTGGCTTGCCGACTGACGTCCATTGACACACAGTTGTATGTTGCTTTTGTTATCCTGGTGCAGGACAGTTGATTCGGGTGTGTAGCCCTGGCATTTCACAAAGAGGTCCGTCCAGATCATTCGTGGCAGAGTATCATCCACTCCAACAAGTTCCGTCTCGGTTGAGCTGCGGGTGTTTATTTTTTGCTTTCGTGATATGTCGATCACGGCTCCTTTGCCCATCGATAGCACTCCACCCGTGTGGCCTTTAAAGTCTCCGTGCACGGCGAATGATGCATCCACCCACCAACTCATCACCAGGTTGATCCCCTTTCATGCTTCCAGTGTCAATTTCAGGCGTGGGCACCCAGCGAGATATCTCATAACTCTGGATAGTTTGCCAAAGTCATCCTCATCCGGCTCCTTGACCCGGGTGGTGAGAAATGCGACTGAGGTTTTGATGTCACGTCTAACCCGTGAAGAAAGGAACAATAGCTGGACAGTCCATCGGTGGAATCTACGTGCCATCGCCTCTGGCAAGAGCCTTCGCTCCTCGTCTCGCCGCACATTGAATAGATGGTCCGAAGCCGGCATTGCTGCTGTCCTGCTTCCAAGAAACTCTGCAAATGACTCCAACAATTCTCTTGTATATTTGTCCATTCCGAACTTAACTTGTCCTCTGTACGTAAAGTTCATTTCCATGCCCAAATACTCATGCTTCCGGCCTCTGGAGATGCGGAGCTTGCCGTAGATTCTCCCAAGGTATTGTATTATCTTGGTCACTTCGTTTTCATCCTTGTGTGAGATTTTCAAATCATCAACATGCCAGATGATTGTCATTTGAAAGCCATTCACAGTAGCATTTGCCACACAAGGATTGTAATCGTTCCTGGTAAACCCACGCCTCTTCAGGTCTTTCCAGAGCTTGAGGTAAAAGAGCAGCGCGGATCTCAACATCCCATACACGGCCCTGGATAAAATTACGTAGAGGATTGCATTTCCTTTTTCGTCATATTTGATGTATTTGCGGTAAGTTTTGGGCTTGGTCATTGCCATCAGCTCGGCCATTCTTCCGCGAAAGACCATGTGTACTAGGTCGGGGTTGTTGGTGCTCAGAAAGGCTCCTGGTAAGTCCACTACTGCTACGTCCCGTCCCTCCTTCGCGTCTATGACAGATGTAATCATTACCAAGTCAAGATGAACCGTTGGGGATGCGGCATCCTCTTTTGGAATGTAGTCACGCTGGGGCCTTCCGTCGGCACAGTCTCTTCCCTTGAGCTCGCCCGTCCGTTTTTCTTTTATTGTCATGATGGATTCCAATGCTCTCTTCCGTTGCTCTGGTGTGAGTGAGTTTTTCCACACAGGCTTCACAGCCTCTTGGTTGTGCAACTGCTTCAGTTCATTGAACGCTGCAGTTTCTGCCCTCTCTCCAAACTTCCTGACGGTAGCACGGAAGGAATATTGCGTCAGTATGGTGTGGAGCACATCCTCCAGTTGGGACTTGGATGTGTCACATTCCTCGTCAATTAGGAAAAGACATGTGGCACGAAGCTCCTCCTTCTGCGCCAGGAGTGCTGCGGCCTTTGCTCTGGTGGGCATGGCGATTCTGCTGGGTCGGATGGTGGTATGGTGCAGCTGCCCGGGCTGTTGTGCGGATAGCTTGGCTGGTGCGGCCGTGCTGCCAGTCACACCTCGCTTCCGAAGGTTATAACGACCCTGCTCCGGGATATCGTTCAGTGGCACAAGTGGCGGTTGGTATGTCTGTGCTTCCAGTGGTGGCGCTGATTCATGCTCGGGTGGGGGCACGTCACTGAAGTCCCCACGTTCACAGTCCACATCCTGCGCGTGGTCCATTGCTGCGTCTGAAGGATCAGGCAGATTGTCTGCTGGTTGGTGGTTGGTCAAAATGTGCATCGTAGGGAAGAGTGGCTTCAGGTACCTTGCCTGGCTGCTTGGTGGGATCGGGTGTGGCCATCGTGTCCTGGTGAATCTTGGCCATTGGAGGTGATTCCTCGGGCTCGGGCGGAGGGTCCGAGTCATGTGCCATGTTCTGTGGTGGGACAGGATGTGGTGTGGAGTCCGATGGAGGCAGAGATGGTGAGGCCACTCCTGCACTCGTTGCCTGCGATGCAGCATCCGCAGCATCGTCACCGAAGATGTCGCCCCTTCTGTTGCAAAAGTCAAGGTGGCAAGGCATTTGGTCCTTCCGACCAAGAGCCTCAACACGTTTAATGACTTGTTGAGGCATGGGATATGGTGTCCAAAATTTGCACTTGATAACACGACCCGTGTTAAGATTGAGCCATTTGTATGAGCCCTGGAAGTTTCCGACGGGCCCCAGACAAATGGCGGGGGTGGTGCGAAAAACATCAGTATCATTTGATGGAGTGGGGTTGTTGTGTACCTCCGCATATTCACCAAATTGTGTGCGGCAGTGCTTCGCAAAATCGAGCGTAGTTCCTGTGAGGAGAGTCCTGGGCGAGTAGAGTTGAGAGATGCCACCTTTTGGAGGGAAGGCATTGAGCCACATTGTGGCGAAGCCCACAAGCTCGATAATTGCGCGTGCTGGAAGCCGTCGGAATGGGAGAGTGCTGTGAATTGCTCGGATTCGTTCCTTTGATGTCCGTATGTTTCTTTCAATTTCAAGGGCGTGTTCGTTGTTGGCTGTAGTATTTAAGTTAACGCCTTTAGCAATGTGGGGCCGGAGGCATTCGAATTCCCCGTCGGCAATACATGCAGTAACCGTAAAACCGTGTGAGTGATAGAAACTGAAGACAGAGTTAACTGCATTGGCCAATAAGTTAACGGTACGAATTGGCATAAATTCTTGCGTCAAGAACCGGATGCCCCGAGACCCTATGACAAGAAATCCAAGTCCATTAATGAACATCACGTCCATACTGACAACGACATGCTTGTTCATTTCCCGAATGTGTCGCGGCACTGCCACATAGTCAGCCACCACATGCTCAGACTTTTTCCATACTGTTTTGCCCCGCGTTGCTGCGATGTCCCTGCCAAAAATGATAGTGGCGTTAGTAATGTCCCAGACTGTAACAGGGCAATTTTTAAGCATATTTAAATGCACCATGTGTTTGAAGTCCCTATCCGAGGGGTGTCCTATAATGGCTTGCACCCTGCGAGCCCGGCGTGCATTCACAATATCTCTTGCCGAGAAGCCTTCCGATGTGTGGGCTGTTGTTGGAACCATGCCTGGGATATCATTGAGTTCGATGGCTGCGTTGTCCTGCTCCGCCATGTCCGAGTCCACTCCTGCAATTTGTGCCAACGTTAGCGCGCCCTCTGCCGCTGTATCATAGTAGAAGAGGCCCTCAGGGCTGCGACGGAAGGTGATTTTGCCGCACGGCATATGTACGTGGAACTCGCGGCGTTTATGATCAAAGAACATGGGGAACCTATCGCATGCATTGTCCAACCCGATGATATTCACAATTCCACCCTCGCCATACCAGACGTCGTCGCCAAATGGCTTGAAGAAGCCCTTCTGCTGCACCACCTTCCTCCCAGCATTGCACTTGATTCAGATTCCATTAGTCACGTAATGGATGTTGCTTAGTATGAGTGGGTTGCATATGAGGGTAGCTGTAGACCCACTGTCCAAGATTAGCCAGTTTTCATTTATCATTTTTCCCATCTGGTTCAAAGTTGAATGAAGATCATTTTTGGTTTTGATTTCCGCGCTTGACTGGAGTAGGATCGTGTGATTGGCGAGCTTATTCCACAATTGGATGTGCATTTCGGCCTCCTGGCCATTGTAGCTCTCTCCATCTTCCCCGTCATTGTCGTATTCCTCGGTCCATTCCCTTTGGGATGAGGCCCTCGAGCCTCCCGATCTGCTGCCGCTGTGGTTGGTGGTGCTCCCATCCGTTATATGCACCTGCTCAGGTTTGTCTGCCCCCTCCTTCTCCCTGCTTTGTAGTTTTTTGGCCTTTTTGACCAGTGGGCAATCAGGTGAGAGGTGATCTTCCTTGCCGCAGACATAACATTTGTTGCCGCCCCCTGAGCCTTTCTTTCCTGCCCTGCGGTGCTGCTGCGCGAATGTCATTCCGCTGGATTTGTCGCGCGGCTGCTGTTGTGGGGTATGCTGTTTGCGTCCCCCTGTTCCCGTCACGCTGAGATAGTTCATAGCCCTTGACACCGCGTCTCCCACCGTCTTTGGATAATTGTCGGACCCACTGGCGTATGCATTCGCCAGTGCCCTTTTGAATTCCCCGTGCCTTTCCCCACTTAGATTGTTAATGAACAGGCACGTCTTTATCTGCGATGCTACTTCGTCCTCTGCTGCCTTCACATCTTCCAGTGGTGAGTTTGCTGTTACACCTCTTTTCTTTTGCTCCTCGGCCAATGGGCCCGGTTTGGTGAATGCCCCTCCTTGCTGTTCCACAACCTTGCACAGGGAATTGAATTTTTCCATAAACTCGGTGTCTCCCATTGACCCCTGGTAGCATGTGTAGGCCCTTGCCTTTGCCCTGACTAGCGCCATAATCGGTTGTCTGTGGCCCTCGTAACGGTAGCAGAGGGTTTTCAGGTCTTTGACGAGCTGGATCAGGTTTTGCCCTGCATATGTGGCATCCCATGATGGTTGGGATTTCAATTTTTGTCGCATGGCGTCTGAGCATTGCTGCCACAACACATTGAAGCCGTATTTGCAGTTCTCTTCGTAGAACTTGACGGTTTTCACGTAGCTCTTCATTTTCATTTCGTAGGTGATGATCTCTCCACGGGTTCCATTCTCCCCTGGGTCCACTGGCTCAGTGAATGGAAATGCTGTCTCTTGCTCGATGGAGTATTTTACCTCCGACCCCCCCTGTTTGAGCTGGGTCGCAATGTAGGCTGCACACTCTTCCAACAATTTGTCAACTTTTTCAGCCGTGCCAGCATGTGTGCAGTCAAACACATGTCCCTTTAGCTCCGGGATCCTTCCCGTGAAGGTGATGGCTCCGCCTCCTTGGCGCTGCCTTTGGTTGTTTGTTCCTCAGCTGCGCCCTGCGCTGCCCCTGGCCTGTTGGCCCTTGGATGCTCCTGATCCTTGTCCTTGTTCGGCCCTTGCCTGGAGGATCACTCCCTCCACTGCTCTTGTGAGCTTCATGTTGATCCGCACTTATGTAATTTTATGTTGGAACACAAGCCTTTGCCATGTTGGTGTCATGCATTCCTAAGCAATAGTCATGGTGGGCTGTAAAGTAGATGTTAATTTAGCCTTAGATAAAATTACATAAGTGAGCTATTGGCGTGCAAAGGCGCCAATATTTGCATTGGTCTTCCCAGACCCAATATTATTTCTATGCACAATTCTGGCCAAAACTGGCCTTTTCAAATTAGGTTTGCATTGACCTCCAACATGGTATCCCATTCATTGTTGATAATTCAGCTACAGGAATTATCTCACATGTTCGTGAGCTGTTTCTGGATGACCTGCGTTTAGCACAGGTTTCCGTCGAGACACAGGAGGGCACCTTCTCAAAAGATCGATACATAGGCACGATGAGATTGGAATTAAGGGATGATGCAGGAAAATCCTATACCTACGAGATACCAGAATGTGTCTATGATCCCAACTCATCTTTCAACTTGCTGGGAGTACCAAAGCTGGGGCAATTTTTTGGTTCTCATGATGAGCCACCCACTTGGGACGATGACGGCACATTTGTCAAATCAAGTGCCAATTGTTCTTGCTTGACCTGGGATCATGGCAAGCATGAAGTCCATTTTACGCACAGCAGCACTCGACTCCCAGAACTGTATTTGTTCCAGGGTCAGAGCTACTTCACTGCCTTTTGCACCCGTATTTGGAACTACCTTAATGATAAAGTGTTCTTCTCTTTCTCTTCGTCTTTCACGCTGGATCCTGATGACTCTCTTCATATTGTGACTCAGGAGGACCCGCTCACACCTTTAACTCAGGAGAGCGAGTCAGAGATTATCATGGAACCGGCTACTCACTCGCAATCTGATGAATTCCAATTGGGCATGAATCTACTCTTCAAAGATGGCTTGGGTGGAAACGAGGCAGTGGTTTATGAGGGAGCTGATGCCACTGGTTTAGAACATACAATTCAAAAAGCAGACGGTACTCGTCTTTTGGTGCATGATTCGAACCTTCAACTTCTTCATCAACCTGACCTTTTGAACATACCAAAAACACCCAATGACTTTCGTAACAAGGTTGGCATTGGGATCACTCGTGAAGAAGCGCAAGTGTTGGCACGCCCAAGACAACTCTCACCTCTGCAACAAGATCTTATGTCATGGCATCATCGGCTTTACCATTTGCCTTTCAATCGAATATTCATGTTGGCCGAGGCTGGTCACCTACCGAAACGCTTGCTGGAATGCAAGAACAATAAACCTTTATGCATATCTTGCCAATTTGGCCAGGCTCATCGCCGACCTTGGAGGAGAAAAGGTAAATCTTCAGGATCTATTCGAAAACCCAATCAAACGGAGCCCGGTGATGGTGTCTCCATTGATCAGATTGTCTCGGCCCAGCATGGCCTCATACCTCAAATGTCTGGTTTTCTAACAAACAAGTGCATTTGGGGTGTCACTACATTCGTTGACCACGTCAGCGACTTTGTCTATGTTCACTTGATGAGGGATTTTACCCTTGATGAAACGCTCCTTGCCAAGTCTGCTTGGGAGAAGGTCCTTCATCAAGCTGGCAGAAAAGTCAAACATTATCAGGCCGATAATGGCCAATTTGCTGATAATGGATTCCTTGCCTCTGTGCAAAACAAATCACAAACTATTTCATTCTGTGGCGTGGGGGCTCATCACCAAAATGGGATTGTCGAATTGAAGAATAAGATTCTGACTCTTGGAGCAAGAACGCTCCTCCTCCATGGCATCCGTTACTGGTCACAGATGATAGATAAAATGTTCTGGCTGTTCGCCATGAAGGCTACGGCGGAACGTCTTAACTCCTTGCAAGTTGACTTGGATGGGAATACACCTGAATCACTTTTGCATGGAATACCAGTGTCAGATATCCCTGTGAAGTCATTTCACACTTTATTTTGTCCAGTGTATGTCCTTGATGCTCGGTTACAAAATTCCATTGGTGCTGGACCACCAAAGTGGGAGCCGAGGTCCAGGATTGGTGTTTATTTGGGTCATTCCCCATTTCACGCCGGCAGTGTGGCGTTGGTTTTCAATCCAACCACTGGGCGTGTAAGCCCACAATACCATGTCGTCTTTGACGACGATTTTACAACAGTTCCCTACATGGAAGCAGGGACAGTCCCACCGAATTGGGAAGAGCTAGTGAAAACAAGCTCGGAACGAGCCACACCTGAAAATTTTGACCTGGCTGAAACCTGGTTAGTTGGCTCTTCAGACAAGGCAGCGGGTTCCAATCCCATTACGGACCCGTACGCAGTAGTGCCTGATCAGCCTACTCGCGTCAGATTTGATGTGCCATCTGAACATTCTCCTTCCTCATCAGCTTACAAGGGAGATGTCCTGGCAACTTCTCCTGCACCAGCTCAGAGTACTGCAGAAGGCTCTCAGTTGAAGCGGCAGAAGACGTCGACCCTTCGCCAGGAGAGAGAACCCAAGGACGATGGGATCTCCAATGACTACGACTCTGTGCAGTCCTCTTCATTGAGAACTTCTGAGTGTTTAAAGATGCCAGAACGCATTAACCTTCATGAGGCAGGACTACGACGGTCACCTCGGTTGAAAGAGAAGCACGAGTGCGAGGAGCAAGCAAAGACCAAAGCACATGTTTCCTTTGGGGAGAAAGCCACTTGCGTGTTCTTCGGCCTTTTTACATTATTCTCTTTTGTCACGCAAATGACTCTACCGATGCATCGGATCAGCCCGAATGCTACCTACACGGAACAACTGGTTAATAGGTTTCACGAAGTCAATGAATTGTACGATGGCACGCTGAATGAACTTCACCATTTTGCATTTTTCACTGAGATCACTTTGAATGAGACCTTCACTTATCAGCAAGCTATGAGGCAGAAGGACCATGTTGACTTTGTCGAGGCAATGGAAAAGGAAATCAATGATCATGAAAGCAGGAATCATTGGTCCATTGTACCTCTTGCCACGGTCCCTGCTGATGCAAAGCCAATCAAGGCAATTTGGTCTTTTAAGCGTAAAAGAAAACCAGATGGCTCCTTACTCAAACACAAAGCAAGGATATGCGCTCATGGAGGAATGCAACGATGGGGAGAGAGTTATTGGGAAACCTACTCTCCCGTCGTGAACATGCTTAGTGTTCGTCTCCTTTTATGCATTTCCAAACTGCACAATCTCGACTCTAAAGCCATTGATTTTGTGTTAGCTTTTCCACAAGCTAAACTCGAGGAAGATATTTGGATGTATCTACCTGTGGGTTTTCAAGCAGAAGGAGTCACTGAAGCTGAATCAGAAACCAAATGGATTCTAAAATTAAATGCTAGCCTGTATGGGCTAAAACAAGCTTCGTTTAACTGGTTTGAGAAGCTGAAAACGGCCCTAGAAGCTAGGCGATTTGTTCCTTCAAGGATTGACCCTTGCGTATACATGCGAAACGACCTAATAGTCCTATCGTATGTTGATGATTGCGTGATAGTTGGAAAGTCAATGAAAGTGATTGACAAGTTCGTCCATTCACTTCAGACTGGTCCAGAGAACTTCATCCTGACTGATGAAGGAAGCATTGACAAATTTCTAGGCATAGAAATAAGTCAAGTTGATGAAAAGCGGTTTAAGTTGTCGCAGCCCTTTCTTACAGAAAGAATCATTTCATTCTTGGGCTTTACACAAAATGAATTTGACATGAAGGTCAATTCGAAGACAACACCAGTTGCGAAACCGATTTTGAATAAAGATCTATTAGGCAAACCAAGGAAAGAAACTTGGAAGTACCGTACTGCAATCGGAATGCTTCAGTATCTTCAGGCGAATTCCCGCCCAGAGATATCAATGGCTGTCCATCAAGTTGCTCGGTTTAGCAACTTTCCAAAGCTCTGTCATGAGAAAGCAGTCAAGCGAATCGGTCGCTACTTGCTGCATACCAGAAATGAAGGCATCATCTTCGAACCTAAAATAGGTAAAGGACTTGAAGTCTATGTTGATGCCGATTTTGCTGGTGGATGGAATGCAGCAGATTCGGATGACGCCGAAAATGTGATGTCCAGAACTGGATTCATAATCATGTATGAAAATTGTCCATTGTTCTGGTGCAGCAAACTACAGACCGAAATTGCTTTGAGTACTGCTGAAGCAGAGTACATTGCGCTGTCCACTGCTCTCAGACAAGTCTTGCCATTGATGTCCCTGATGGAAGAACTCGACACAGTTCTCCCATTGAAACTCACTACTCCTAAGTTCGTTTGCACGGTGCATGAGGATAACCAGGCCTGCATCAAAATGGCCACCTCTACCAAGTTTACTCCTCGCACAAAACATATTGCACTCAAATATCATCACTTCAAATGGCATCTTAAGAAGGGTCGAATTAAAATTGAATATTGTCCCACTCACTTGCAATTGGCTGACATTCTAACAAAGCCAGTTTCAGATGAGTTATTCTTCCCTCTTCGGCAGATGCTATGTGGATGGAGATAGATGGTTCCTCCAACACGAGGGAGTGTTAGAATACAGAGTATGTTACTACTTATACAGAAGTAGATATGTATTCTACTTGATATGTTATCTTAACCATCTTGAGCGTTGAGTTTTGTATAGCTTATAATCTAGATTACTTGGTTACACCTAAATGGTCTTTAGCCTTTAATCTTACAGTATCCCGTACCACATCCTATGATATTTATCATAATATAAAAACAAGAAACTTCAATCCTTTTAAAAAAATTGTACATGTACTTTTTAAAATTAGAACTGGTATGAATAAGTCTTATTTTATATTCAAGTACATTCTAGATTCTACTCCTACCTACATAAAATTCCTTCTAGTGGAATGTTGGAATAATTGTCCTCAGTGGACTACATACAAATTAATACTCTTATGTATTCACCTTGACCTGGACAATTTCAGGTAAGATACTTAGGAGTACTTTTAGTAATAAAGAATATTTTTTGCCAGTGACTGCTTGTGCTACTGCCCCATGTTTTCTCATAGTACTCTGAAGCAGATTTTCATTGTTGTAAGTGCAGTGGTTCTGCTTAGACTATTTTATCAATGTGAACTAAATAACAGGTGTGTTGCTGCTTATTTTTCTCATATTCAACTTTGTGCTGTTCCAATCTTTGCATTGCAGATGACAAAATTTAAGGGGATGAAGACTGACTTCTAACTTTGATAGCCACACAAAAGATACATTAGGTAAGTGAAAATGCTGCTGAGCTTAATGTAATTATTTCCATTCTCTGACTTGTACTTAGGTACCTGGTGTCTTTCTTTGTTATGGTTTGTGTTAATTATTTAAGGTGAGTGTTCAATGGTTACATTTAATAAGTTACTTTGTTTGAAGTTTGTCCTTTTTCATGTGCTGGCTGGCCTAAGACTACGTACTCATATGAGTACCAAAAATGTGTCTTTTATTTAGTTTATTTTGAGACTGTTCTGGCAAAGTTATGAACATAATAACTGCATA
>JALLOT010003776.1:0-10899 GCA_036939595.1 Thalassiosira livingstoniorum | reverse complement strand
TGGTACCGACATTTTAGGTATGCACAATTCACCGACGTTTTCTAGACCGGCTGAGAATGCACCGACATTTCAATTAGGTACCGACATTTTCTATGGTAATTATGTACGGTACACACATCCCCGCTGTCCCTTTTCTCCATCCTTCGCTCCATTCAATTGTCTTCGATTCCTCCGGCAAGCAAAAATAGACTCTAAAGTACCGTGTAGCAAAGAACCCATCGAATCTCCATGTCAACGACATCGTCTCTCGCGCCATGGTCGTGGAAATCGCGCTTCTACGCCCTTCTTCTCCGAAGAGTACTCGGACCATTCCTTTCCCCCAAATCCGCTTCCGATTTACATCAGTCGATTAAGGATGTGGATTGGACGGATGGACGATTTGTGTTGGTCGATGTTGAATTGGACTCCGAGTACTTGACTGGTTTAATTTCGAAGAAAGGCGGTGGCAGTGGAGGAAGTGGGGGCGACGATGATGTTGAATCACATAATCCCAGTCACAGAACCAATGCAAACATTGATGGAAATAGCGCAAATCGCTTAAATGTTTCAATATGCCACGCTAGAATAAAAAAAATTTCAATCCAATTCAGTGTCATCGAATTGGAAAACATTGGTAAGGGTGAAGATGAAACAAGAAGTATGGCAAGAAAGGCAACTATTGCAATTTTACGGGGTGTGTTCGGGTCGGGGCAATCTTCCAATTCTGACGAAAACGACGAATCAAACCCCGGTGGTGTGGCTGGAGATAGTAATGGTGTTGGTTTGGCCCTCGTGGCACACGTGGAGCTTTCTGGATTAAAAGTAGCGCTCGCCCCTGAGAGAAACAGGGGGGAAACAGATATGCATCGCCAATCTCCGCAGTACCGAAATCAATCCAGATCGGTAGACACTGTCAACACTTCAATCTTTTTCAGCACTTCACTGGAGCAAAACTCGATGGAAAAGTCATCCCATACACCAGCTCCGTCTACTCCAGGTTTTTTTTCATCCATGATTGATTCTGCATTGAAATCGCTCCGTCTCTCTGTTAAAATCAATGACGTCAACATTCGTGCTTATTCCCAGTTCGGACGCTACACTGGCATCCCAACATTTAATGATTTTGGAGCAACCCCCGAATGCTCAAACAATGTCTCTAATGACTTTTTTCAAGGCTCAAATAGTGGATGTTCTTGGGTTGGTATTCATCTATCTTCGGCTTGTTATTATGATCTGATGCAGCCACAAAGGGTTAGTGATCGAGTTAATACTTCTAACATCAAAGCCAAGTGCAAAAGGGATGAAACAATGGCCGTTGCCAAAGCTGTGGATTGGGATGGACTCATTGTAGAAACAGGACAATGTTCTTTGGGAGCCGAAGTAGGTGTTGATGATGTTGACAGTATTGGAAATATTGATTTGGTGAAGGCATTTTCGTCTTCATCATTATGTGTTCTCAAAACGGAAGGTGTGGGTAGTGTCCGATTCGGTGTGTTTGAAAAGCGGTCGATCCCCAGCCATTCCAAAAGCGGGGATGTGGTAACGAAAACGTTGTCGGCAAGACAAAGTATTGAATTGTCATTTGGTTACAGTATTGCTGTGGAGGCAGGTTTGACATCGATGGAACATGCAGTGGAAGTATCTTCTGCACTGACATCCGTCATCCCATTCGACCAACCCTCTGAAAATGATGATAATGAATTGAATACTCCGTCACCGACATCTACCCTTTCAACCAACCCTATTCCCGTAGAAAACGGGAAACATCGCGAATCCTATGATGAAATCATGAAACAATATACAGAAGCAAGGCATTTTGCTCGTACGCGTGAATTGCGCGGGGGGATATTACTCCCCTCTTTTGATGGGGATGGACATGGCAGTGGAAGCGTGAGTGGTGATGGGGATGGATATAGTCGAGAAGTGTCGTTCGATGCATTTTTTGATGCAAACGAACATTCTGTTAGTTATTATTGTTCAATGATGGAGGAAAATTCAGGCAGCGGAGAAGGAGAGGGCGGGAATAATTATGTCGAGGCTCCAAGTCAAGGAATTCATAGTAGTTTGAGCCAAACAGACATTGATATTTTAGTTAACAAGTTCACAATCAAGCTCAATCTCCCTGAAGATAACAATGAAGTGGATAGTTCATTTTGCAACTCATCAGAGTTCATGTTGATCACTGTGGATGATCTCAGATTGATCTATTTTGGTTCCAAAGGGGAATCGACAATAAACTTCAGCCTGCACTATTTTGATGTTGAAGCCCAGCTGATAGGGTATCCTGATACGAACTCTTGTCAGCAGCCATTTGTCAACGAAAGTTTGTTACACTTCGTTAGTGAATCGGCCAAAAACGGATTATTAGTAAAAACACCTCCATGTATATCAATGCTCGCAGAATTCAATGACGGCGTGGATCAAAACCGAAGAATAGACATTATATTGCAACCTTTGGAGATAATTCATCAACAGAGGCTTGTTTTGGGCCTGTCCAAGATTTCAGAAAAACTCTCAAGAGGCAGTGTAGCAACGCGTCCGAAGGAGGCTCAAAGCAAAGACCCAGCAATATTACATCTCTCTATTTCCTGTAGCTCAATTGTAATAATCGTGCCATGCAACCGCTACATGCAACAGACACCCAAACGAAAAAATATCAATCCTCTCTTTCGCCAATTCAGTTACAGAGAGGAAGAAGCGAGGGCTCGCCCGTTCTTGGGGCTCGGACTAGAATTTGAGAATGTCACCACAGAATATTCAAAGAAAGTCGCTATGGTTGATGTTTCTCCAGGATCAAACCTGGAAGAATCAAGAGCGACAATGAAATGTAGCAACATCATTGCTTTTGCAAAAATCACAGAGTCAGAATGTCATGGACGACGATCTCGAAAATTTGCATCTTACGTCACTCGACGAACGGATTTGATGACATTCACTGGTGATGATGGCAGAGAAGCAGATGCGCATGTGATGGTTTCGTTTTCTAGATTTTTAGGGCATCAAAGCGAATCTTCCAAGAGTCGTCCCCAACTATCTATGAAAGGGAGGAGCTCATTTCCTATTGTTTTGCCTTTGTCGTCTATGAAAACACGACAGGAAAGTGACGATGACACTGATGACATGGACGACTTGTACGATGATGTAATGAATTCTTTGAATAATACTGGTCTTGGCGCAAGTCCTAGGATGACTTCGGATCCACAGTATATCTTGTCATCAGAAGCCAATGAAGCTGAACGAGAGTTGGTGGTGAATATACCAAATATTTTGTTTTGCACAACAACAAGCGAAAGGCAGGAGCTTGTCAAAATCTTCTCTACCTTCAGCTCAGAGATGCAATCGTTTGAGAAGACAGAAGACTGCAAACAAAACGATTCAATAAACAGTCAAAATGATAATAGTGCGATTAGTTTATTGGTCAACGTTGGTCAAATTTCCGTTGGGCTTTGCGATGGCACGGGAAATCTGGAACATAATCTCTCCTACAGCATTGTATTGGACAAATTGCAAGTTCACGTATTAGTAATCTCGTCAGGCGTGAGAAACGTCCGAGTGATGTGTCATGACGCGACACTTTACGAGATGTTTTATTCTGTGTATTCTTCCAGCATCAAAGCCAGGAGCCGCCAACGCCCAAAAGCTTGTACCGATAAAATGAAACTTATCCAAGAACGGTTTACAAGAAATGCACCGGTTACGTCAAGAGCAATAATCTTCAGGTCGAAACTCTGTCAGCCGTTGTCTCCCGAAACTCCTGCCATTCTTGTTGATCTGTTACTGCGGAAAGAGAGCAATCCCATGTCTTCCAACGATCCCAGCAATGAGTGTGATGAACTAACAATTCACGCAAACATTTATGATATGACCTACCGTTACGTCATGGATTCCAAATGGATCCAAAACATCACTTGTTTGATCAAAGGAGAAGCTATTGGGTCAAATAATGGCAGCAAGACATCAAAGACATCCCGAAACAATAGGTTTGAACAGGCAACTTCCGAACCACTACCGTTACTGATAAATCTTTTTTTGAACATTAATGATTGCAACTTTGACTACACGTCACCGCCCAACTTCTGCACCGGATCAAGGGTTATTCTTCGAATGGGGGAAGTGAGACTGACCTCCAACATTATGACACCTTCAACAAAGATACAGGGCTATAAATTATCGTTGTCGGACTTATCTGTACATATATGCAACTATCGCTATCCTTGCAACGAAGAAAACTCACGGCTTAGCCGTGCCCATAGATATCTTCAAAAAGAGGATTTGCTCGTGCCCAAAAAAGTAAAGCGTCATAATGTTGTCACTGTGGATGACATACTTTGTAGAATGGACTTCATCAAATTAGCTGGTCTCGATACTCTGGATGCACTTATTTTGAACTCAAACAGTGTCCAAATCCAACAAGGAAAGGCTGCCCAAGTTGATCCTTCGTTGACTGTTGCGTTGACTATTGGCGTGCTCTCTTTACATGCATGTCAAGATTCATTTGCTTGTCTGAATTCAACGTATAATGAATGGTTTTTGAAGTTCACAACTCTCACAGAAGAAGAAATGCAGTCTCTTAGAGCGCTGTCCGAATCTCAGTCAAATGTAGGTGTAGAAGCTGGTCTCGAGTATCCTGAGAATGAATGTCTTTCGCCACTCACTCAACAGGAAAAAGAAGGAGTTGATTACCAGACGAAGCCAGATCTGTTGCTTTCCAAAAAAAGTGCCAAGTGCCCAGCAACAGGATTCAAAGAAAACAATGCATCCACATCAAAACATTTGTATCGCGACGATGATGTTTCTTTGGATTTGACGAAATCTTTACTTTTTCAAAACTACTACACATTTGACGCTCACAAATCTAGCCACCAACAGAATAATGATTGGCAACAGTCATCACCATTTGTGCAGAGGAAAAAAGGAGGAGGGAAAATGAAACCGTGTGGAAGTGATCATGAGTGGACTGCTGTTGAGCATGACTTTTTTCGCCATTCCAATATTCCAATGGACCGGGATCAAATGGCTAGATGGACCTTCGTGGATGCTACATCCAACAATGAATCAAAAAAGTCTTCCGGCACTGGTGAGCAGTCACAACCAGTCAAAGTTTTCCCACAACACATTCCCGCCAAACCGGTTTCTGACCCGTTAGCTGGAAATAATATAAGTGCTACCAAATTAGTTGGAATTCAAAAATCTTCCCATATCGAAATGCGTGTGATAATCAAGAATGCATCAATTCAATGCCGCTTTTACGATGGTCTAGATTGGAAAGCAAATATCTCTAAATGCAAATGTTTGCAAATCAAACCACTTGATCGCAAAAAGGAACTTTTGCATAATCTTACTGTGAATGACAATAATTTATCTCTTGGCAGTGCAATCAAGGGTGTTCCTCTTCCTGAGGAAAGAAATGAACATCTGAAACAAGCTTCTAAAGAACGCAAACTATTCCGCAACGTCAATCGATACTTTCAAATATCAATCGGTGGCTTGAAGCTGAAAAATGACTCGTTTGAAGAGAGCAAGGAACACCAACTAACGTCGTGTTTGGATCTATCTGTTGCTGATTTTTTCATTGCCGAGACCATTAGCCAGGGCACTCCCATCAAGATGCTGGGTGAGTGGGTCAATGAGAATGAGCATCCGAGAGATGATAGTGACGGAGTCATCATGTTGAAAATGATTACAAAGCACCCCAACCTTCGTGTGTCAGCCGATGGCAAACTTATGAGTGATGAAAGCCGGGCTACATTAGAATTACTCCCCATACGCTGCTATGTGCACCAAACGACAGTACGCTTCATAAGAGGTTTCTTCGGTGGGCATTTGATGGAGCCAGACAGCCCACGAGTTCTTGAGAAAGAGGAGAATGGAATTTCTTCAGAAGACGAAATAATTAATGTGTTTTTTCAAACTTTCAAATGTTTGCCGTGCAAACTCAAAGTTGATTATACTCCTGAGAAAATGGATGTCGATTCTTTCCGAGAGGGAAACTATGTAGAGATTTTGAATTTATGCCCGCTGGAAGAAATGGTCCTTACACTCCAAGCTGTTGAAAATCAAGACTTGACTGGATGGGGATCTGTCATCAGTGAGCTTGCCAGTAGGTGGATTGAAGATATATGTGCAACACAGGCTCATAAATTTTTCACACGTGCAGCTCCAGTTCAGTTTTTCTCAAACGTCGGAGAGGGTGTAGCTGATCTTGTTATCATTCCTCTTGAACTTCTGAGTTCGGACGCGGAGAGAACTGATTACTTTAAGAGTGTTCGTGATGGCACGACTTCTTTCGCAGGAAAAGTTGCGTGCGAGGCTCTGTCAACCAGCGCCAAGCTCACTCGATTTGCGGCCAATCAGTTGAACACAAAAGCGCTGCCGTCTGCAGGACTCACGAGCTCTTTACCAGAAAGACCACGAAGTGTTCCTCGCCATGCAAGTGATGCTGCAGGACACGCATACGAGAGCATTTTGGGAGGGTTGCGAGAAGCGAACTACAAAATTGTGACAGTTCCCTATAGGGAGTATCAGCAGCATGGAGCATGTGGTGCGGCTCGTAGTGCGGTTAGAGGTATTCCAATAGCTGTTCTTGCTCCACTGTCAGGTGCGTCAGAAGCGTTATCTTACACTCTGCTGGGCTTAAGAAATCAACTTCGGCCGGATTTACGAAAAGAAGAAGAAGCTACATTGCGGGGTTTAAACTAGTGTTATAACAAAAAATATCTAGAAAGGTAAAATAGAGAAGTTGAAATATGAATAGAAAACAATTAAACAGATTGGACATTAAAATCGTGAATTAGTAACATTTCTTTCTGTGGATACTCTGCCTAGAAATTGTGATGGCCAAGACACAATGCAGTTGTTAAAATACCAACTGCAAAAAAGGGTTGTGAGCTGGCCTGGAATTTGACGTCGTTTTCAACTGGGTCCGGCAACAGAAGAGACTTTTGGAAATACAGTTGTGGCAGCAGCAAGGCTATTAACGTTGCCGCATACTTTGATTCCTCAATGCTATTCAGGTAGGCGGCAACACCTAGCTGGATGAATGTGATACAGCCAGCACAGATCCATTTAGCACCATTGACTCCAAAAAAAAAACAGGTAAGGATTTAAGGCCAAGCTCTCTGTCTCCTTCAATGGATTTGAAGTCGTTCACGGCAGCGATACCTATGCCGGCAATAGAGTAACTGATGGGGCTGAAAAGAGGAGTGTCCAGAAGAGTTTTTGGTTAATTTGACATGCCTTTGGACCCTCTTGCGAGGGAAAAACAAATATGACATCACACTTACAGAAACCAGTAAACACGATGGTCAATCGATCCAAAGACTGCTTGTCCGCACCACCAAGGCAAGGCATATGAACAGCCACAAGCAAAGGTGCCGACCCATCCATTCTTCTTGAGCTTCAGCGGTGGAGCGCTGTACATATATGAAATCAATGAACCCAAAGGACTCAATGCTAAAACCGAGGGAAATTCATGCCCAGTCCAAACATCCAGTGCAAGAGCACAGAGAAAACCTCCCAGCAAAAGGAACCAAATTTGAAACATCACCTGCTTTTTACTAATCACACCACTTGGAATAGGACGATATGGCTCATTTATTGCATCGATCTCTCTATCAAACCAATCATTAATTGTTTTCGTATGCCCTGCCAATAATGGACCTGATAAAATTATGGCCGCTAAGCCTTTGGCCCCATCTTCTAATCCTAGTAAAGCATCTCTATCATTGGGGTCAAACGGATTCCATATCCAGTGGTAGTTCCCCGATGCAGCATCACCACACATCACCCCCCACATGAGAGGAATCCAAGTCACTGGTTTGGTTAGTTGGAGGCACATTTTCCAAATGTCGGTGGTTTTTGCAGCATCTTTAATGCCAAGGAGTTGGCGGGCCGAAGCAGAATCAGTGGCCCTTGTGTAAATGCACTTTGAAGTGTCAGAACATGATAAGATTGATTTATTTTCGGTGTTGAAAGAACTGGAAAACTCAAAAGGCGCCAATGAGTGCCGCGTTGCGAAAAAGGGGCGAACGCAGATGCCGAAGTAAGCAAAAGGCACATTGCTATGGGCTTCTTAAATCTTAGAGAACATATTGATGAAAGCAACCCTTCTCTTTTTGCAAAAGAATTTGGGCAACATGGCATTTTGGGTTCCTTTAGTTTTCGTGAATTTGGATTTGCTAATCGGTCGATCACAGTCTACCAAAATTTTCGAATGGTGAAATTGAAACGTTTCCTTTTATTGAGGGTTATGAGTGAGGGAGAATGGAGGGGTCATTCCGTGAAAATTTACGTAAAATTCTTGGATATGAAGAATTTCAATACAAGAACACCCGGAAAAAAGATTTGATGTTCTCATCAGCAAAAGTAAATAACAATAAAAATGATTGATGAGGTATTTTAGTTGTTGAACTTCCACTATGGCATTGTTGATAGGTCAAGATAGGGTTTGGAGCAAGAAGATACTTACCTCTAGACAAGGGGGTCATAAAATGATTAAAACCTGATCCTAACATCAATACTTTCCTTTGAGCCATACTTAAAATATCATTATGCCTTTTTTGCCATCTCTAAGACGAGGGGTGACATCTCATCAAAAAGTAAAATGACTCTTGCCGTAAGAAATACCTCTTCTGACCTTATCTATTTACTGAACATTTTCGGTTCAATCAAAAGGAACCTAGACAAACTCTTCTCTGATATGAGGGGATCAGTTCTTATAATTCTATTGTTTGAGTTTGTAAAACCGCCATTTATTGTATTGTGAGCTTATTTGATATATTATAGCACGACCCGTTTCATAATCATATTGTTTTCTTCTTTTTTTTTTTTTTTCATTGAGAGTAACGTTCGTTCTATCTGTTACGTTCATGACAACCTTTTTCGAAACAATTCACCTCATTTTATTGTTCAAAATATTGAATCATAGTAATAATATGAGCTACCGAGAAAAGGTATGTCTTCCCTCGGAACCACCTCGAAAGACTTGAATTCTTATCAACCTACACTGTAAAATCGTGATGACCGAGACACAAAGCTGTCGCCAAAATCCCAAACACAAAGAAAGGTTGCGAGCTGGCCTGATACTTGACATCATTCGCCACCGGGTCCGGCAATAACAAAGTGGCTTGGAAATACACCTGCGGCAACAATAATCCCAGCAAAATAGCCGCGTAAGTTGATTCCCCAATGCTATTCAGGTATGCCGCAACTCCAAGTTGGGTCAAGGTGACAGATCCAGCACAGATCCATTTAGCGCCATCAACGCCAAAGGCTACCGGGAGAGATTGGAGGCCTAGTTCGCGGTCGCCCTCAATGGATTTAAAGTCATTGACAATGGCGATCCCGAGACCAGCGATAGAGTAGAGGATGGGACTGGGCGGAAAAGTAATGTTTTAATGAAAAAATACATCAGTATAGGGTCCAAACCAATACAAGTTGCCACAGAAAACAGAAATTAGAATGAAAGCCAAACCAACAAATGAATGATTTCTTCGCAACAATAAAGTACAAGAAAATGATTGGCGTCATACTTACAGAATGAAGTATACAGGACGGTCCAAAGATCCGAAAACGGCCTGGCCACACCACCATGGCAAGCTAATGTAAGAGCACCCCAAAGCATAATTCCCTGCCCACCCATTCTGCTTCAACTTCAATGGCGGAGCACTGTAAATATAACTAATAAAGCTCCCAAACACACTCAACGCCAGCACCGTGGGAAACTCATGTCCTGCCCAAACATCCAACCCATAAGCAATTCCCAACCCGCCTAACAACAAAAACCAGATCTGAAAAATAACCTGTCCCTCACTAATAGCGCCACTTGGAATAGGACGGTATGGTTCATTAATCGCATCGATCTCCCGATCATACCAATCATTGATTGTTTGAGTGTACCCCGTTAAAAACGGCCCCGCCAGGATCATGGCTACAAATCCCTTGGCGGCATCTTCCAACCCTAACAAAACATTACGATCATTGGGGTCCAATGGGTTCCAAATCCAATGGTAATTGCCAGATGCAGCAGCACCGCACATGACACCCCAAACAAGAGGGATCCATGTGACGGGTTTCGTGAGTTGGAGTCGGATTTTCCAAATATCTGTAGTTTCGGATGCGCCCTTAACACCCAGTAGTTGGCGGACTGAGGCGGAGCCATCGCCAACTTCTTGGTTTGATTCAGGGGGGACGGCGTTTAGTTGGTTGACGGAGAAGCCATTTTCGATTTTTCGATATGAGTTGGCGGTTATAGTAGATGATATAGATTTGTTTGTAATGGTTTTGAAGGATGGTCTTGGGGCAAGAGTGAATGCCCCTGTTGATGTGAGCAAAAGGGCGAATGTGGCAAGGTGCTTCATGGTAAAAGTTGGGATCCGGATTATTTTTTATGTGCATATGGTATTCCTAGTGCGTACTTAGTACAATACCACGTTAAAAGTGATAGGAGTAAGTAGGTAGTCGGTCCATAGTCAAAAATCACAAAAAATTTACCGTAGTCTACGGAATTTTGACCCCCACGGTAAGTAAGACACTTTAATATTTTTTTCAGCAAAAAAACATCGCTTAACATTGCCACACGTAATTTTTGCTAACTTCTCACGGCAAGTAAGACACTTAATTCTTTAGCGAGCGATTAGCGACTATCGGCGATCGGACATTTGTGAATTATAATTACCGTAAATTACGGTACTTACTAAGAATGAAAACTTTTGCAAGCGATTGATATGGAGATTATCCTACACAGTACTACTACCTAGAGCTAGTACTGATACAACGCAAGTGAAGAAGGAGATAAAAGTCAAATGGGACAGTAGGTACTAGTATGGTAGATTGTTGAATGAAAAGTGATACATAGGATATTGATAATATTGATACCTTATAGCAGGAAGGGGGGCTTTCCGTGTCCACCAGCGTTGTTAC
>JALLOT010003775.1:0-15852 GCA_036939595.1 Thalassiosira livingstoniorum | reverse complement strand
TCCATTGCTGTTTTTCTGTAGGTGGTGTCTTGAACCGTACTAGCAGTGCCCAGTGGTCTATTCCTGGTCCTTCTTCCCATGGGATGTGGATCGGTATGACTAGTTTTGGTGAATTTATTGGTGGGGTGAGAGGGTTCTTGTTTTTTGTTTTCCACATATCCATTGTCGGCGGCGCGAGTTGTTTCCTGATTTGTGCCCAGCCTCTTTCATCTTTTTCCACGCTGGTATAGAAATGTGTGTCGGTGATGTGCGCGTTTGTGAATGTCCTAAATGCATTGATTACATATTTTATTGGTATATCCCCAATCTGCTTAAGCGGCGCATTGAGCTCTAGCCATGCTTTGCGTAGTTCTGGTGGCGGGAGCTCATTGTAGGTGTTGCTCCGTTCTGGATCCCCTCTGTCTTCCTCCTCTTCCTGGATCTCTATCGCTTCTTGTTTGTGTTGCTCTTGTTCTGTGTTATCAGCCTTCTTCTTGTTTCCCTCTATCCATATTGCTTCAATTTGCCGTGCTACATCTGTTTCCTCTCCTCTTGCACCTTTCGTTTTCTTATATTTGTTTGCTATGCATTTTATTGTGCTTGGTGAGTTCTTTGCTTGCCCCGGTGGTATCATCGTTGGGTCCGATAGTCCTGTTGGTGATCTCATCATGTGCTCTACTCTTTCCCTTTCTTGTTTTCCACTTCCTTGCTCTAGTCTTGACAGTAGATTCGTATATCTTGCAAAGGTCGAGTTGATATTGAGCATCCAGTATACTCTACATGACATGCATGTTTCTGGTTCTCTCGTAGCTGCTGTTGGGTCACTGTCCTTGAGTATACACGTCTTGCATCTGGTCCCATCTTTTACATTAATCTGTACAAGTCTATTGCAGCTCATGCAGATGTCCGGTGTGAAGTATGGTAGCTTTCGCGTGTATCTTGGCATAGTCTCTGGGGTGCCACACTTGCATGTGTTTTTCGATTGTTCTCGTATGTACTCTCTTTGTGATTCTGTGAGTGGTGTGTCTACACTGCTGTGCATTTGCCCACTGATTGCTATTGTGAGTGTGTTTGCTATCCTGTTTGTGATCTTGGGTTTGTTATCTCCTATGTTGATTTTGATAATTTTGTGTAGCGTGCTTCCTAGATTCTTGAGCGTTGTGTAGATTTCCGCATCCACTACTAGGTTCATCAGCCTTGGATCCGCATGTCTGCTCATGAGGTCCGTCTCTATTCTTGTGATTGTACAGAGGTCTCTGCTCCAGGTGTTGCAAAGTGCACAGTTTGTGTTCGGTATGGGCGGAATTCCCACTGGTTGGCCCCTCAGCCTTGATATTCTACATCTTGCGTGCCTACACTCTTCTTTCCTCATCTGCTCCGGGGTGGTTGGTATGGTCTCTGGGATTCTTACCTGTTCTCTTGCCTCTTGCTTGGGCGGTGTTACTTCCGAGATGTCCGATGTGCTTTCCTCATCATTCTGCTCCTTCTTGATTTCCTCTACTGGTGCCATCTTTTCTTGTATTCCTTCATTTTCGTCCTCTTCTGTCTGTGTCTTATATTTTCGTGCTAGCTTCTGTTTGTATGCTTCAACGTCCCTCTTTGCCACATCGGCCATTATTCTGCACCTGATTTGGAGTGCTGAGTAGATTCTGTCCCAGGCCATGTTAAGTTCCTCTTTGGCGAGTTTGTGCTGTTCCTTTTCTGTCTTCGTTTTGGTCTGCATTCGCTGTGTCCATCCGAGAATTATTTCTTGGTATACCTTTGCTACCAGGCCCATCCACGACGTGTCCAGCGGTATTTGCTTGTTTATCTGTATCATGTTCACCTTCTCTGGAAGCGTCAGCCCGTAAGATATCCCTAGAGGCCATTTATTGATTGATTCTCGAGTTTCCTTAGTCGGGTCATCCGCAAGCCATTCCTCCACTGTTCGTATGGTGATGTTTTCTTGTCTTTCCTGCGTGGTGCATCTTGTGTACTTCCCACTTACTCCCGAGGATTGTAGGAATGGTCCGAGTTCATAGTTCCTAAGTTCCTGGAAGATGTATTCTTTGAGCGGGGTGCTCGCTAATTTCTTGTCAATCTTTTCCCATTTGCCTGCTTTGTCTATCAGTCCTGTGAGTGCATTTTCTATTATTTGGTTAATTTGTGCTCTTACCTTTCTGAAGCATGGCTTTCTGCAGAGGTGTGGGTGCCAGAGACTGTATCTCCTGGTGTCGTATCTGTTTATTGCTCCCTGTTCCCCAGTACTTACTGTTGTGGTGCCCTGTGGCAATTCGTCTGCCTGATGTGAGTTTGTTCCCTGTCTCCTGTGTCTTCTTATTTCTTCTCCTCCACAAAATTCGCAGAGCGTGTAAACTCCTTCCATTCTTGTATTTGTGTACTGTCTTTGCTCCGGTAGCGTCATTTGTGGTACTTCTGATAACCCATCGATATGTGTTACATGGTGTAGGAGGAAGTTGTGGTCATGTCTGAGTGCCTGTATTAGGCAGGGCGCCTGTCCCCTTGCTAGCCTTGCCGTCAGTCCTTTCCATCCAATATGATTAGGCGTTGGGATAATGTGGTCCATCATTCTTGTGATCATCCCTTGGTAGTCTCTTCTTGCTGCTCTGTGTATTCTCTCCCTCGTCTCCATTTCCGCTATGGCTTTTGTGATGCTTTTGTTTACCCATTGTCCTTCTATTGTGAATCCGAATCTGACCGTGAAGGGGTCCCATTTGGCCTTACCCATTCTCATATCCTCCGTTTTCCAGTTCGTTTGTTCAAAGTCTCTATCCATTATCATGTCTGCGATGTGGTTCATCCAGACTAGGGCTTTGCATGGGGTAATATTCTCGTATCTTCCTGTCTGCCCATTTGTTTTCTTATCCAGTTGGTGCGAGTCAACCTTTAGCATCGGCCTATGTGGATGTGGGTCGAAGTAGTCCATTCTCCAGGGATTCTCTTTCTTCGTGGTTATTTCGTTCCTGATCTGGGCAAGAGCTCTGATTAGCTTTCTTCTTTGCTGTTCGATATCGAAATTCCCTCTCGGTAGTGGCATTTCCTCATCATGTATATCTTTCTTGATTTCTAGGTATTGTGCCCTTTCTTCACTCCAGCTGAGCATGTGTGGCCATGTCTGACTCGGGTCTTCCTCATGCATCGCTGCTTCATCTATCTCGTCTAGGTACCGTTCTAGGGCCACTGGCGGGTTCGGTATGAAGTTGAATGGTGCTGGGTTCTTGGTATTGTCATGTAGGAACATCGGTGAGACTCGGATGAAGTCCCTTAGTGGGCGGCTCCATCTGGCAATCCCCCTTGCCATTCTTGCTGCTTGAGCTTTGCCGGCTGCCGAGAAGATCGCTCTAAGTACAAATCTGCTTGACGGGAATGCTGTGTCTCGTAGTGCCCTGTGGTTAGTCATTACATGTATCGAATCCGTGATTTCCATTGCTGGTAGGTATGGTGGTAGCATCTCCTCTACCAAGCATGCTGCCATGTGTTCTGCTTGCGCATTGTTATTTATCTCCAGCCCACTTTTGTTCTGCAGTCTCTTGACCCTGGAGATCAGCGGTTTGAATTCCTTGTCCTTCCATTTATCTGGTTCTGCTTCACCTGCCGGCATGATGAAGATTGTGGCTGAGGCTGCAATGTGTCTCTCTTGCCCTTCTTCTCTGTCTCCTCCGTCCTGCGCTGTGAATGGCGGTAGTTCCGATTCTTTTATTTGTTCCAGGATTTCTGCATCTTCCGGGTTGCTCCATTGTAGCATGTTCTGTCTTGTGAATTCCTGTATGTATTTCTCTATTTGTCTTGTCACGTCTTTACTCGCATCTAGCTTGAAATTTGGACTTACCTTTTTCCAGTTATCTGAGAATCTAGGATCTCTGTCCTGTATGCTGTACCTCCATTCATAGAATTCCAGTGTATGGTTCACCTCCTCTTCGATTTCTCTGATTGCTTGTTCTGCTGCTTCTACCATCATCCGTGGCGTGATTGAGAGTGGTAGCGCTGATCTTGGCCATGCCTTTATTTCCGTGAGGGTTATGTCTTTCCTGTGTCCCATTGTGATTGACTTAATTGTGTTATTTATCTTGTTGTAGAGCGGGTTGTGGATTCTCATGTGTAGGAAAGTCTTGTCCCCCGTCCCTATGCTGTTCTTTTCTCGTCCCGCTCCTGCATATCTTTCATGTCCCAGTGGGTATAGCCTCTCTTCTCCTTTCTCTTGTATCTTTTGGATCAGCTGCATCATTATCCTGTGTGTGATTACGTCCTTGTTATCTACCATCAGGATTCCGAAGCGTGCAAGTTTGTTGAGCGTGTATGGGATTGCTCTCTTGTCTGCCGTTGTGGATGTGGGCTGTAGTATTCTTGTGAGCTCTAGCGATGCTCTCGCTGCATGTCCATGTGAGGCTGGGTTATTTAGGACTTCCTCCAGCTCTCTTGCCCCTGCCCTAATGTCATATATGACAAACGATAATAGCCCTAGTCCAAAGTGTCTTTGTGGTAGGTAGATGTGGAATTTAGAGTCTGAGGCTGTCAGGCCCCAGTTTGAAATAAGCCTATTCAATGTTAGCATGTCCAGTGCATTCGTTGCCTCTAGGGTTATTTTGGCGAGGTGATTCACCCAGTTGATGGCTGTGATTATGTAGACATTCACAATGTTGACCGTGGCTTTTGGGCTGATATCTTTGAGATTCGTTGTTCTAAGCTTTATTTCAGCTTTCCTCACGCTTATTACTCCTGTGTGTGATGACTCTCCTTGTAGAGTTGTCTGGATGCCCAGGATGCGCTGTGGTTTTATGGTGATTCTTTCCTTGTGTTGCTCTTCTAGTTGTTCCCAGCTTTGTCCTTTTTGGAGTGAGATGCTGATCGGTACTTTTGACTTATTAACTGTGGCATGTCTGAATGAGTATTCTGTGGAATCGAGTTCTCTTGGGATCATCTCTATATCGTCCTTGTGAATGTTTGTGGCCCATATTGTTGCCTTGCTCCCATTCTGTGGTGATTTGACTACCATGGAGTAGTTCCCTGCTTCCGTGATCATTTCTTTTGTGTGTTGGATTAGTTGCCCTAATCTGTCCCTCCTGATCCCCCTAGCTTCCGGTCTGTTCTCAAAAGTAAGATGCTGATTTCTTCTTGTTAGGAACGTAAGGTTGTTTCCATCATGTATGAGATGTTCTGAGTCATCACTGTAGGCCATCCGGCTTGCTTCCCCTCCCCTGTTTCTATTATCATCTATTTGGTCTCTTGCAGAGAAGGTAAAGCCTGATCTTGGTATTCTGATACTCGTGATGCCATCCCGTCGTTGCGGTGTGACCTCGTTTGCCTCCGGGTTTCTCTCCACCTCCACCATCTCCTGATCTATTAGCATCCCGCATTCTTTCCCTTCCCCTCCTTGCTCCCAAGATCGTTGCTTCATTCTTCTCTCACCGCCTCTTGGCCCCTCTTCTGGTTGTTGGTCCTCTCCCCTTCCTTGTGTTCCGCTTCTTGTCTCCTGCCTCCGCTCTTGCTCGTCTGGGGTGATCATTTTCCTTCTTCCTTTTCTCTCTCTTATCCCCTCCTCATCCCCCTGTTGCTGGCTTTCGTTCGTCCCTTGGTTTTCCTGTTCTGCCCGCTTGGCCTCCCTCAGCCTCCTTCTCTTGTTTGCCCTTGTTCCCTGGGACCCCTCCCCTTCCATCTCTTCCCTATTTTCTTCTTCCTGTAGGTTCCTCTTGGTTTTATTCGTCTCCTTCCTATCCTCCTCCTTCCTCTTCAGTTGACTTACCTTTTCTTCCTGATCCTCCCATTGTTCTTGTTTGGCTTCTTTTGTTCTCCTTCTCTTGTTTGTTCCCTCTTCTGGGTGCTCCTCTCCTCCTTCTTCCCCCTTGTTCTCTTCCCCCTGGAAGTTTCTCCTTGCTCGCTTCCTTTTCCAGTACTCCATTTTCATGTGCGTGACCGTATTACAGATTACCACACTGGGTTGTTCCCCCTGGAATGCTCCCGTCTTCTGGTCAACGAAGACCGCCCCCGATTTCGTGACCACCTTTGCTGTCCTGTCTTGCATATCTTCCATCTTCATTTCTATATATCCTTCCATTGGGCAGCCTATCTTCAGCAGTGAGATGAGCTGCAGCTCCGGTGATATTCTATCGAAGAATTTCTCCTCGTCCAGGTTGATCAGGATAACTATATCTCCCGATAGGAATGACTCCTCCAGCATTAGTACTATCACTGTGACAATGTCTGCACATGATCTACCCTTTCTGTATGCAGTGATGGATTCATCTAGTATTTCTGCCCTTTCAATCTTATTTGCTAGATCCTTGAAGTTCAGATGCATCAGCTGCGCAAGGATGTCATTTACTGCCGATATTGGTCTCACTTCGTTTTTTGTCGGCATTATTTGTGGCGGGTCCTTTTTGTATGGAAGCGGTCCCTTTGGTTTGTCTTTCGGGTCTATTTTGTCCGGTACTACTTTGGGGGTTGGGACTCTTGTGAGGGGTTTGGATATCTTAGGTAGGATCCTTGTGATTTGGATGAGTTTTATTGATTCTAGCCATATCTCTACCCATTTGAAAGGTGCTCTCGCTATGATTTGCATCGTGAAGTTTTCATGTCTGGCTTTGGTAGGTATGCTTGCGATGGCCTTGTGGAAAGTGCGTTCCAGTTCTGGGAAACTCATGTTTTTGCATTCCACGTCTACCTTATATGGCCAGCTGAAGATGGGGTTAGGCTCCGGTAGCTTGAACACCCTCGCTGCATCCTCGTCGTGTGCTTTTTTAAATCTTTCCAGCATTCCTTCGCTTAGGTTATCCCCCCCTTGTCTGAGTAGGCCTCTGATCTGTTCTCTGTTTGGTGCTTGTTTTGTCCAATCCGTTTTAATGTCCGTTATTTCGCCTCGTTCATTTTCTTGTGTGGTGATGTAGTGGCATTGGTTCCTGGCTTCATCTTTATTCGTCCAGATGTGGTGAAGCTGTCTTGTCCCTTCTAGCTTTTGGGCCGTGGAGATCGCTGGCTTCCATTCAAGCAGTCCCTCCTTTGTTCTGCTTGATTCTATGCTGTCTCCCTTTAGGATTTGCCCGTGTGGTTCCGGTGGTTGGTTTTGCTCCTTGAAGAGGGCCTTAGTTATCATAGGGAGGTTCCTCTCTAGTGCACCATCCTCTATCTTCTTGTTCCATATCTTTCTTGTCATGTTGTTGAGGGCATTGCTTAGTCTGTTTAGCATCTTGGCTGATTCTTCTATCGTCTCGCATGCTAGCTCAATCTGCTGCTTCCATCTATCCTGGTTATCTTCCTCCTCCTCCTGCGGAGGATCTGGTATGATGAACGGTTTCCAGAAGTTCTCTATTTCTACCCTGTTCCCTGTTGGCATCCGTGTCTCTTCCTTTTGCAGTTTCTCCGCTCCTTCTTCTTCTTCCTCCTTGGTACCTGCGGTTATGGGGTTTGTTTTCATCAAATCTAACTCATCAAATTGTGCACTCAGGGGTTTTTGGATTCCTAGGTCGTTTAGTATTTTATCTATGTGTCTGTAGCATTGTTGATCCTCTATTGTGGCTGAGGCGTATATATTCCTCCTGTTGGGGAGGCTGCCATCCAGGTTATCCTTTGCCCTTCCCTCCCTGTTGTTTTCTTTCCTCTCCTTCTCCCTTTGCTTCCAGATTTCATTCTTGACTTCATTTAAGTCTGCCGTAGCATCCACCACTAGTCTTGGTATGCTTTTTTGTTGTCTTCTTAGCTTCTTGATTACTCCTGCCAGCTGCACCTTCTTTCTCCGATTGGTTCCCTTGCTGCCGATGATCCTCATGTCCCTTGCTGCCTTTCTGATCGTCCTTAGGGCCCTTTGGCATGGGGCCTTGTGTCTCTTGATTTTCTCGTAGTTGGAGAGCCTCTTACTCTCGTCCTTCTTGCTACCTACCCTTGCCCTATCTATCCCCTGCTCTTGGTCCCAGTCATTGTCCGTCTTGCTCCAGCCTTTTGTTTCTAGTCCTAGTTCTGCTACTGCATCTTTTAGGACCTTGTATTCTAGTTTGAAGAGTTCATCTATTCCGTCTCTTATTTCCTGCGTTCTTTCCGGCATGTCCTTTCCCGTTCTCTTGAGGTCCTCTGAGATTAGCCTCTTGATGCCTTCTATTTGTTTCCTGACCCTATCATAGTTCCTGTCCGCCTTCTCATTGTTTTCAAGCTTGGATCTGAAGTCGTTTAGTAGTAGGAATTTCTCATCCTTCTCCAGTTCCTCACCTTCTAGTCTGGTTTTGAATTCATAGCCTTTCGTCTCCCCTTGCTCTACTATCGGTTTGATCGGTATTTTTGCAATTTTGTCGAAGGCCGTTGAAGTGATTCTTTGTGGTCTCGTGTTTTTCCATTCCAGGTCCAGTAGTAGGTCTATTATGACATTTAGGTGGTCCGATAGGTTAACTCTTTCCAATATCCTGATTGCGTCTATGATTGTTCCTACCGTTAGGGCCATGGCTAGGGGGTTTCCCATCCCTAGGTCTAATCCTGCTCCTATATCCTGGCTGCTTCCTATCCTTGTGATGTATCTGTCCTCCTCCTTCAGTCCCATGTGGGTGAGTGATTTCAGCTTCGCCTTGTTTATCGCCCAGTATAGCATGCCTTTGGGATTCATTTGATGTCCGTGCCCTAGGTTGTCTCTGGGTGTGGTCGTTATCGTATCTTGCATATCCCCCAGCACTATATGTATCACTTCCCATTTCTTCTTCTTTGCCTTTCTCATAAAGGCGTTCTTCGTGATGTCCGCCTTCTTGGTTAGGTTCATTCTTTGAATGTCCCTCGAGCTCTGTGTTTCTGTTATGGGCTGCTGTCCTTCTATTATATCCGTTGTCATTATTATCTCTTCTGTTTTGACCTTGTTCATGCAATCCTTGGAAAACGCATAGGTTGACATAAGTAGTAGCTTCCTCTTGCTTGTGATGTTAAAAGTAGTGGTTATCAGCCTTCCTTCCATCTCTATTTTTGGTTCCTCCATCTGTCTTGCTCTCAACCTGTCGTGTATGAATATGAATTGATGAGTGGTGATGATTAGGTAATAGTGCCTCCTTGCCGCATATGCTCTATAGCTTGCCGCCTCTTTCTTTGAGAGTGGTTTCCCTGGTGAGATGGGTTCTTGCACTGACCAGTGTAGTATCTTTGCCTCGTGTGCATATTCGATTGCAGCTGGTAGGTTGTATCTTAGTCCCCTGCCCGAGTTCCATGTCGCTATTCTCGCTATTCCTTTCAGTGGATGTTTTGGCTTAAATTCCTCGAAGTCCTGGTCATCCTGGCTATCTTCATCCTCGTCTTCCTGACCTTCCTGCTCCATGGGCAGGTCCTCTTGGTCCCATCCATTCTTATTTATTTGTTCGTATCTAATCTGGCATTCTGTGTCTTCCCCTTGTCCTTCATCGGGTCGTCTCTCCTTTCTTGTTTCCCCTTCCATTTCCATGTGCCCTTCCTCTCCAACTTCCGTCCTAAAGATTGGGAGGTCTTGTGTATAGCTGAAGCTCGGTTTCTTGAGCGATTTCGGTGGGGTCCAACTCTTGTTTTCTTCTCTTGTTTGTAGTTCTTGTCTTGGCTTCTTGCTCTTCCTGCTCTCTCCCTTGCTAGCTCTTTTCCTCTTTTTCTTCCCTTTCTCTCTCTGCTGCTCCTGCTCTTTTGCATTTCTTTTCTTGTTGTCCTGAGTTCGTCCTGTCTTTGTACCTGCTTCGTTATCTTGCTTCTTAGTTGAGTGTTTCTGTTTTTGGCTCATTTCTTCTTTCATTTCGCTTCTGGTGATAATCATTTGCGGTAGCGGTTCATGTTTTCCTTGGTTCGTTTGCTGCTTCATGAGTAGCTCAATCCAGTCCACGTTGTTTTCAAATACAATGTCCATTGGGTCTGAGAATGTGGGTGAGTCCTGTTGCAGTTCTCCGAAGGCTGCTGCTAGGTTTCTTGTTGGGGTTGTTGCTTCCATTTGACTAACTCCCCTTTGTTGGCTGTCTTGCGTGTCTGTTTCCGTCTGCATGTCTTGGTCCTTGTTATCCTCCTGCTGCTCGTTTTCTGTGCTTGTTGATGCCTCTCCATCTTCATTTGTTCCGTTTCCTTTTTCATCCGGCTCGTCCCCATCTTTATTTCTTTTGGCTTTATTTGGTTTGCAGCCCTCTTCTGCCTTCGCTTTCCTTTTCTTCGTCTTGTCTTCGTTGTCTTGCCCTTCCTTCCCTTGTTCCGGCTCCGTCTCATCCTTTGCTTGGTTTATTTGCCCTTTTGCTGTCTCTTCCTCCTTTTCTCCTTCCTCCTGTTTGTCACCTTTCTTTCCTTCCTCCTGCTCGTCCGGCTCATCCTTTCCTCCTATCTCCACAACACCATTTTCCCTCGTGATTCTTGCTTTCTTGGTCGGTTTATTTTCCAAGCTCATCTCCGCCCTCCTCTCCTTCCCTCCGTCTTGGTGGTTATCTTTCCTTTCCTCCTCTGTGGATGCTTTGGTTGGCTTTTCTGCCCTTTGCCTGTCCGTCTCCTTCCTTTCTGTCTTCGTGTCCATATTTCCCATATCTGCTTGGGTGTTTTGCTTGTCTTCCTGGGTTTCTTGATGCCCTTCATTGGGTGGTTCTGCACTTCCGCCCTTATCTCCACTCTCCCGTTCTTTTGGCTCCGTTGTATCCACCTCTTTCCCCCCTTTATCTGCATTTATTTTCATCAGTCCTGTTATTCCCATCAGTTCCATTTCTCGTCTGTCCTCTACTTGTTTTCCCTCTTCGCTTTTTCTTTCATTTCTTGGTTCTTCTTGCTTCTCGTTGTGCCCTTTCTGGTGCCCACTGTTTAGGTTTGATTTCCTGTCCACCCTTTTCCGTTCCCCTGCGCCCTTCCTCTTGTCTTCGTTTCTTGTCTCTCCCAGGGTCTGTGCCTCTTCTGCCTCCTTCCCCACTTGTTGCTCTGGCTGGCGTGGTAGCTGTGCTTCTGTCATTCCCTCGCTTGCCATCCTCTCCTTCTTCTTTGCTTTTTCGTGGTTTCCATCTGCATTTTCTTCATGACTTGTTGCTTGAGCTCCTTCTGCTTCTTTTCGTCCATTTCTTCCACCCTCTTCCTCTACTTCCGTCCCCATTTCTTTATTCTTTTCTATATCCTCCTCTTGTCGTTCGTGTTCTCCATCTTCCTGTTCCTTTCCTTCCCTCTGCTCTTGGTGCTCACTTCCTCCTTTCTCCCCCTTAGTTTCTTCCTTTTCTGCTGTTCTTGTTTCTTCCTTTCTCTTCATACTTGTTGACAAGCTTGCTCTTTCCTCCGATTCTCCTCCTTGCTTACCCCCTATCTCCTTGTTCTGTGTTTTTTGGTCTGTTACTATCTCCTCTCCTTTGCCTTCCTCTCCTTCTGATTCCCCATGTTCTTTTGCTAATTCCTCGTCTCCTTCATCCGTTTCTGTCCTTGTGCTTGTTTCTTCCTCTTCCTTTCCTCGTACCAGATTTGTCTCTTTCCTATCCTGGCCCCAGCTCGTCCTCCTTGTGGTAGCATAGCCCTTTTCTTTCTCTGTCGTGGTGTTGCTTATTTGGGGTGTTTTGTCCTCCTCGCTTCCACTTGTTATACTTGCTTGGTTTTGTTGTTCTGTTCTCAGTCTTTTCTTCACCGGCAGATGTGTATGCTGCTGCGGGTGTCTAGTGTCTTGTTTGGCTTCTTGTGATTCGGTCCGTTCTTTCATCATATCTTCCATGATCTTCGGGTCCGGCATGTATCTTCCTGTCGCATCCCAGCCTCTCCTTCTGCTTCCTGATTCCGGAGTGTTTTGTCTTGTCGAGGCTCTTGTTTGCGGGTTTGAGTTAAGCCCCAGGATTCTTCCTTCCATCATACTGCCTGTTTCCCATGATAGAATGCTTCCCATCGATACGCCTGGGGAGGGTCTGAAGCTACCCGTCGTCTGTTGTCCCGCGACTGATGTTTGGGCGCTTGGTAGTGTGCTATTTGATGCCCTGCTTGGTATCTGCTGTTGCTGCGGCCGTTCTCCTCCTCTTATTGATTGTATTTCCCAGTTTGAGCTGTTGACCTCACTCAGGACTGTTTGCAGACTTTCGGGGTCTATTTGTAGTGGCCTTGATCTTTGTTCCATGATTTGTCTTGTGTTTTCTTCCATGATTTTCATGAATTGCTCCATCATCTGCTTTTGTTGTTGTTCCAACTCCTTCTTAATCATGGCTTGTACTTGCGGTAGCTCCATTTTCTCCTCGTTTCCCTCTTCCTGTGCCTTTTCTCCCTTCTCCTCCCGTTGTTTCTTCTTAGATCGTTCCTCCCTTTCCATCTCCTGCTGCTCATTTGCTTCTCCTTCCCCGTTTCCTGATTTCCTCCCCTCATCTGTTTTTGGTTCCTGCTGTTGCATTTTCTCCCGTTGGTCGTCGTTCTCTTCCTCTCCATCCTGCTCTGTTTCTGGTTCCTCCTTCCCTTGCGGTTCGTCTACCTGAATGTGTGAGGGCTTGTTCCACTCCTCCCTTTCTTCTTTTTCCTCTGCGTCCATTTTTTCCTCTATCTCTTGGTCCTCCTGAGTTTCTTCCCAGTTTTCTTCTCTTGCTTTATCCCCTTCTCCTTGCTCCTCCTCTGCTCTCCTTGTTTCTTGCTTTCCCATTTCTAATTCCCTTACTTGTTCCTTTTCCATCCCCTTCATTTTGTTTTCTGCTTCCTTCTTCTTTTCCTCCATTTGTTCCCTGTATTCTTTCTCCCTCCTTTCCAGCTCTTCTCTGCTCGGCCTGGTTCTGCCCCAGGTTTCTTTTCGGCCTTCCCCTCCTTCCTGCCCCTCTTTCTTGTCCTTGGGGTTTGCTGTCCCTTTCTTGTTCTTCTCTGCTTCCTCTTCCTCTCCCACCCCATCGATTTCGATCGGGTTATCCTTATTGTTTTTGGGTGGTGTCTCCGACTGTTGAACTCGATTCCCGTGTGCTTGTCTTCTGCTATTTTGGTTCTGTTCTGTCGTTTCCTGCCCTGATTCCCCTGTCCTTGCCTGCCTTCTTGTCTCTTCTTCCTCCACCCTTTGCCTTAATTGCTCCATGTCTCTTCTCATTTGATCCGTGATTGGTCTGTTCATTCTTGCTCTCGCATCCCCTTCTCTCCTCCGTCTCCTATCTTCAATGAGCTCCGCCTCGATTCTGCTTGCATATTCCATTCTGTTCGTCCGCTCTATTTCACTTCGTTGTATGAATTGCGTTACTCGGAGTCGTTGGAGGGGAAAAGTGCTGTTTGTTTCACTGTGGGTCATTGATAGGTCTTCATATCTCTCTGCCAATCTTAGTTCCTCCCTTTGTTCCGTGTTTGCAAACTGCATGACTGATCTGATCGTTGGCCTGCAGTATCCATATCTTCGGTAGTGATCCTGCTCTTCTGTGAGATATTGTAGTTGTAGTCTGGGTTCAATTCTTGCAATCATATATGGAGGGATGTGGCTTTTAATCATCGCTTGGATGGCTATGATGACGAGATATGGATTTACCTCTTCTCTTAGGTATGGTCTCAGGTTCGCTGGCTGTCTTTCCATTAGTATGCGATGTACTTCATTTGGTCTGAAGTGTCCGAGATCCTCCAGCGCTGCCACATGTGGATCTCTTGCATTTCTGATGCATTGCTCTGTGATGCCAGTTATCCTCGCCCCTCTTCTGGCTGCCTCCATTTCTCCGTCATTGTGGTATCTGATGAAATGAGGCGGGTCCCATCTTATGGTAAATTCTGGTGCCGGCGTCTGAGGTTGTCTTGGTGCCCTTGGTAAGGCCGTGTCATGCATCTTTTCTGGCTTGAGCGTCCATGTTAGCGTTCCTCTTTTCCAATCCGCGGGTGTATGGGTCTCCTTTTCTAGGAAGGGGTCACTAGGTGTGAGCCAAACACCTGGTTGTTTTCTACCATAGATTGCTGGCTTCGGTGGGAGGGTCTTGATATCGTCTTCCGGGTAGAGTTGTCCCTTCCGTCTTCGATTCTGGGAAGTTCCTCCATTTGTTTCATCACTCCATCTAACCACTTGGTTCGTTCTCCCGTTTTCTTCCTGGTTTCGTGCTGAGTTTTCTCCTCCCCCTGCCTCTGCCCTCCGGCCTGCTTCAGGACCGCGTGCTCCGCTCCTCTCTGCTTCTGTTTCTGTCCCTTCATTGCCCTCTCCTCTATTTCCTCTTCTTTCTTCGTTTCCTCCCTGCTCCTCTCCTCCCCGTCTTGCACTTTCTTGTTCCCTCCGTCTCGAATTTGGCCCCTGTTCTTGTCGCTCTCTTTGCCTTATTCCTTCTCCTGTTTCCCTCCATATTTGATGTATCCTCCCTTCTCTTCCTTCCCGTGCGTTTCTATCCTGCAATTGATTTCCTTCGCCTCTGCTTTCTTGCTTATTTTCACCTTGGTTCCTTCCTTCCGGCTGTTTGCGGCTCTTTCCATCTTCACGAGCTGTGCTGTTTCTCCTGCTTTCCTCCTCTCTTTTGCTTAGTCCCTTGTCCTGTCTCCTCTCCTCCCTCCTTGTTTCCCCCCTCCTATCTTGATTTGTTTCTCCTCTTCTTTCTCTTCCTTGATTATTCCCTCCTCCCTGGCTTTCTCGCTGCTCTTCCTCCATACGTTGCCTCCAGTTTCTCCAGTCTCTTCTTTCCCTCTCATTTCTTGCTCCTCTCTCCTCCGCCGACCTCTCCCTTCTTGCGTTTCCTTGCCCATTGTTGCTCTGTCTGTCTTGGCTACTTCTCCCTCTTCTCTGTCTCGTCTCCCTCTCTGTTTGATCGCCCCTCCTTGCTTCTCTACTTTCGTATCTTTCTTGCGTTCTGCCCAGCCTTGTTACTTCTTGTCCTCTTGTTTCTCTTCTACCCTCGTCCTTCCTTTGCCCTTGTTTATTTTCCCCCCCTCCTCCTGCTTCTCTCCCTCTGCTCTCCCCTCCTCTCTGCATCTCTTGTCCCCATGTTCCTCTCCCTTCCTCATTGTTTCTCTCGCCCCTTTGCCTCTTTTGCTCCCCATCTTCCCCCTCAGTTCTTGCCCTGTATGTAGCGTATTCTTTTTGGTTTCTTGATTCTCTGCATCGTCCCCCATCGTCTCTTCCTCTGCTATGCTCCCTTCTGTCTTGTTTCCCCTCCTGTTGTCGCCTTCTCTGCTCTTGGTAGTTTCTGTCTCGGCTCTCATCCCCTCTCCTCCTTCTTTCTCCCCCGGCTTGTCTTCTCTCCTGTTCCCCTCTATCTTGATTCCATCCCTCCCCTCCTTTTCTGCCTCTTGATGTGTTTGTATCGTTCCCGTAGTTCGATCTCCTGCCCCGCTCCTTTGATCTTGATCCTTCCCTCGCCCCCCTATGTTGCTCTTGTCTCCCTCCGTGGTCTCTGCTACTAGCTGAGGTCGTAGGTGATGGTGTGCCACGGGTTTCATGTCCCCTCTCTGGGGAGCGTGATGGTGATACCGATCTTCGTGGTGATGGCGTCGGTGATTGTCCATAGTAAAATGGGGACCTCTCATCGTCCGTGGGGTATTCGTATGGTTGGGATGGGCTTTTCTTCCTTCTTCCCATGTTGTTTGCTGGTGGGTTCAGTCTCTTAGATGCCTTGTTTTGCTCTTGTTCCCTTTTCTTGTTCGTCGTTGTAGTGTCTTGGTTTTTGTTTCCGTCTACCGTCTTGTTCCCTTTATCCCTTGTGTTCTTATTGCATTGTTATTTTCGTTATCTTGTTATTTCCGCTCTTCTCTAGTCCCATCGTCTTGGTATCTTGTTTGCTTTATTTCTTGACAGCCATCTGTTCCCTTCGTCATCCATCAGCTCTCTATTCTTCGTCGCGTTGTCTGCTCCCGTCGATCCCGTCATCTGCTTTCACTTACCTCTGACTCCCCTTGCTATACTCCCTCGTTGGCTGCGTCCTTTTCTTGTGTATGTCCTTGTTTGTTAGTCCGATGATTCGTTCGTGGCGGCGTTCTCGCTCATGGTGATGGATTGCTGTTCTAGTACGTTTTATAGTACCATAGTAGTACTTAGAACTACTCTACTTA
>JALLOT010003774.1:0-10889 GCA_036939595.1 Thalassiosira livingstoniorum | reverse complement strand
AGATACCTAAATATGGTTTTGATACCATAATGACCCTTCATAGAGACCTAACTAAAGGTCCTACACCAAAAATCAGTTCATCACTTATGAACACAGACACAGATTGAGTGAAGAATCAATTTATAGCATGCTATACAGCTGAAATTTGACATAAAGTAGGGTAATATCCTTAAATGTGTAAAAGCCAGGGCACAACATCTTGATTTTTAAGTTCCCTAGACTACACAATACTGATTTATCTATATACAAATAGCTCCTTGCCTACATAATGACTGGTATGAAATCTGTAGGATTCAATCTGGTAGGAATGGACTTAGTCTTGGAGACATTCTAACATATTGAGACTAAGCTTGGCAGAAAATCTGCTGGAAAAATGTTCCAAAACTAAAGACCACTTTTCAAGTATATATTTTTCTATTTCTGAACAATCCCATATTTTTTATACTATTTTTGTTGCCAATTACAAGTCTTTCATGTGTTTGCTCATCTGCTACCTAACTTAGTAGAATCTGTCCTTTGTGTTTTTAGTAAGTTTAGAGTATCATTTTTTGTTTGACCTACATACATACCTTGAACTATTGGTAATGGTACTTACCCCCACTTACCTAATTACCTGTACATACATAATGATATTATTATTTAGGAGTACAGTACCAACCACAATACCCTACAACCCACCCATCCTCTTCCACCCACCAGATGATGAGCAATTAAAAATGTTTATACATGAATGGTGAATGAATGGCAATTTATGCCTCTTGTTTCTTTTCAATAATAAACCCTTGTCCATCATTTTTGTTTGCCCAATTTTTGTTGATTGGTTTTGGGGGACAGGGCTCCAGTCATTTGTTGCTGAATTGAGCAACCCCCTTGCTTGTAGCCTTTGACATAACTGATGGCTTTCTTTTGGTACAAGTTAATATCCAATTGTTGAGATTTTCTAACCATGAACATCTAGTCTTCACCACATCCAACAGCTTAACTGATATCATCAGATATAGGGTAGAAGGGATACTTAATCAATGGGGGTAATAGAAATTCTGATGGGAGATGGTGAGTATTTATTTGAAATTTTGCCCTTTTCATGTCTCATTCAGAAAGAATCATAGGTTTTGATTGATGTGTGCTGTGCCTACCCCATTGGCCTGGAACTGTGGATAATACTTTTTGGTGTGTTGGGTTTATGGTATCCACAATGTCATGGGCATGGCAAGTGACAACAAACAAATACAAACCAAATTTTCCATGCTTGTTGACTGATAACACAATGGCATAATAAGTAATTCTTGACAACAACAAATCTCCAGTTTAGTTTTTCTAACTATTCTAGATATGCAAGTTATTGTAACAACTGAAGTTTTGAGAGTTAGTACTATTTTATAGTTTGAATGGGTCCCAGGACATTGATGAGTCATGGCAACATCTGCTTCTCCTCTTTTGTTTCAACTAAATGGAGAATACACTGTTCAACAATCAACAACTATGATGTTTGTTGGATCATTTGGAATTGAATTTGGCAGCATTTGTTGTGATTGGTAGTAGATGATTGTAATGGCAGATGTCAGTGGCAATGTATCATGATAGCTTTAAGAGATGTAGGCATTTTGCAAAGGCTTGATCAGTAACAGATTGATTGATTAGCTTGAAAATGGAACAATCAGACAATTTTGTGAGAAGGTTCTAGTTTTCATGTTAAATTCCTTCAAGGCAATGGTAATAAAAAAGGTATGTTTTGAATTTCACAAAAAGTGTTGAAATTGTTTTTATTGTCCTAACGAATCAGGTAATGATGGTGAAGGGAACATTGATGTCTTCAGCAACTATGACATTGACAATCTGAGTAGTTGCCAGTGGATGATATGGCAGTCAACAGTCAACAGTGGTGATGTCAAACACTGCTGGTGGTGCTCTCACTGGCAATGATGCCATGTGAGTTTTTGGCAAGGGGTGACAGTTGTTATTACTCAAGGGATTTAAATATGACTCTGGTGTGATTACTGACACCAACATCAGCTACAGTGGGAACAGTGTGTGGTAGAGACAATATATAGGCTGATAACAGAGGTGAATGCCATTAGTGGTATAACTGTTGTTGAACATGATGCCATGAGAGATGATGATGGGGGACTGTCATTGTTCCTTGTGAGATCTTTGGTTGGTCAACTTCCTTGCTGGTGATCCACCACTAGATTGAAGTAAGAAGTTTTGAAACTCTATGTCAAGTTGCAATGGAAGCCAGACTCAGGTGGGGATCCAGAATTCCAAGCAAGACTTTCAAACTTCTTCAACATACTCTCTCAAAATTTTGTCAAGTGTCAAGCCAAGTTGAACCTCTCACTCTCTCAAAAATGCATTCTTAAAGAGTTGAGAGACCATCCAGATATTGTGATTGGCAATGCAGACAAGGGACTGAGCAAAATTGCAGTTGACACTACATGGTACTGTGAGGATGGCTTAGACCACCTTTCAGACCAAACGACATATGACATTCTCTCCCATGACAAAGCCATGTGTGCTCTCTGTACCCTTGATAGACAAATCAATGATTGGGCTGATTCCTTCCAATCTGTTCATCCAAGCCAACCAGGCAAAATAACAAAAATGGAAGCCAACTACATCAAGTTGAAAAAGCAGGAAGCGTGGTCTAAGGACCCATTTAACCGCTTCTACATGCTCTGCAAGCTACACAAAAAACCTATCAAAACCTGTGGTATTTCTGCAAATTGAGGAGGGATTAGCCATGGATTAGGACGATGGGTAGACAAAAAACTACAACCCATGGCCAGTGCACTGCCCACCTACTTTAAAGACTCTTTTGCCTTTTAAAAGAAAAACTTGATAAACTTGAAGTAAAACCAAATGCACAAATCATCACATTTGATGCCACCAGCATGTACACTAACATTGATAGTGAATACTGCCTCCAAATTATTTCATCATATCTTCTCTTGCCCAAAACTTGAGCCAAGTTTGACTGCAATCCCTGTGCATTGATTGAAGCACTTTAAATTGTAATGTATCAACATTATGAAGTTTGGGGAACATCTTTGCTTGGCAAAAGAAGGGTACAGCAATGGGGATGGTGCCAGCACCCCCACCAGCAAACCTTCATGTGGCGCTGATGATGGATGCATCTGTTTTGTCCAAATGACTTGAAGAACTAAACTTCTACAATTTCTTCCTTGATGATGGTTTGGCACTTTGGCTTTTGGATCAAGATCCTACCACTAATCAACTGAAATGGGAAGAATTCAAGGCCCACATGAATTCCTTTGGTCTCCAGTGGGGTTTTACTGAACCCTCCCTTTCTGCTACCAACATAGATCATATCATTACTATTCAAGATGGAAAGATAGTAACTGGTCTCTACAAAAAACATATGGCACTATATCTCTACTCTCTACATTCCACCTAAATCCACACATGCACCAGGGATAATTAAGGGACATATTTTTGAACAACTACTCTAAATTCTATTCTTTTGCACAGATATGTCTCAGACCCAAGTCCATTCAAAGCAATTCTTTTACAGACTCTGCCACCGTGGCTACTCTTCTCAGGACCTCCTCCCTTTGTTTGAGCAAGGATTAGCAAATTCAGAATGATTCAAAGCCATGTCTACAAAAGAATGCCTCAATTGAAAGCTCCTGAGGAATAAAGAAGCAAAGAGGAAATTATTCCTCCACCTTCCCTACCAGCAGCAAGACCCACCGTCTTCTCTGGTCCAATGCCTTTTTTGCAAGCTTGCCCTGTCATTGCTTGGTGAAAAACATCTATATGAATTCACCAATCATACAGGACACAAAATCCCAATCAATAGTTGATCACCTGCTACAATCGGCATCCCAATATTGGGAATATTTCTCAGTGAAAAAAATGCAAGAAGCTGGGGGCAAACATGGCACAGTAACTCAAGGAGCAACAGCAAAGCTCCTAGTCTGACCAATCTAGTATGCCCCCGGCATTTTTCAAAGATCAGTTTCTGCAGCATACTTTGAAAAAATCTTTTATTTTCATTATTATTTTCTTACTCCTCCCCCAATCCGTGAAGGGTTTGGAGCTGCTGCTGCATTCAATTCAGAATGTGGAAGGATGTTATCTCTATTTTTTGCATCTTTTTGTGTTGAAAATGCATGCATTTAGCAATTTGGCACACCTCTGATGAAGGCTAATAGGCCAAAAGCCCATAACTCCAGGCTTAGGTCCCTGCTAAATATCTAGCTTAAGTGATAGGATAAATCCTACTCTAGATGTTCAGAAGATAGCCACTTCATCTAGTTTTATTTCATTTTACTTCTATTTTTTAATTTGCGAAATTGCAAGTTCAAAATCATTGGTTCCAGATTCAATTGGATGATCATCTTCAGTAATTACCCTTAAAAAGCTAAGTGCTTTCTTGGTCCAAAAAAGTGTCTCTCAAGCACCATCCTACACATTCTTTCCACAAATGGGATCTGAATCTGCATTGAAGTACTGTTGTTCAAGAAGCTCATGGAGAAGGTTGTCTTTGAGTGTGAGAATTTTGGTAGTTCATAGTCATAGATACTGACCCTTCAGCACTCATTTGGATGCCATTGGATCACAAACTAAGAGGTGATTAAAATGTTCCTTCACCATGAATGAACTTCTCTTCATTTCCATGGAAGAGATCCCAACATAGTTCCCATTGCACATTTTTTTTTCATTCTGTCTTTTTGAATGAGGTTTGTGAGTAGTTTCAAAGTGGTGGGTGTGCCATTCTCACAAGTCATGGAAAATGATGTAAACGTGAAGAAAAAAGGAGGATATTTTGCAATAATGCTGTCAGTTTTTACCTTAGGTGAGTTTTGTATTTCATGTTTAACTTTGGCACTGTGTTGGAATTGATTTAATCAGCTGAAAACTGCTTCTTTTGGCCATTGATTACATTACTGTTGTGATTACAGTCTAAGACAATGTGGATTTTGGCTGTGGCTGGATGGCGTTTTTGTGTGTTGTTTCTTGTTGCCAGGGAACACCTGCTACTTTGCCATTCACTGATGAATAGATTCAGCCATAAGCTCTGAAAACTGGTGTTCATGATGAGAAGATGTTAAAAGGGCAAAAATCTGACAGAATTTACCTTGCTCCTTGTCCCTCGCTGATTGCAGTGCCCATTGGATTAATTGTGGTAACATTGGGTAATATGGTGGTGACAATAATGTAGCTTTATGTAGACCAATTACAAAAATGTTACATTATCAATCTCATGGACCTCCTACTAATCTAGCAATTAGATTAAGCATAAGGTGTCTTTGAAGTTTGTTACCCTAAGTAGCTATAACAAGATTAACCTTGAAACCAGAAATTTTACTAGTTTTTCAGGTTAATTTTAAAATTGTCCAAAAATGTTGAAAGGGTTGTAACATTTGAGCTCTATCTAGCAGGTGTTTTGTTACCTCCATGTCATACACTAGATCCTAAAAAGATGACCCCATCCTGTGGGAATTGGTAATTGAAGAAAAATAAAATCATCTCTTGGTTTGTCTTATGCAACATGTTGAAATCATACTACATTCTGTGATACTTTTGTAAATAGATGAAGCAACAGTACCTCAATTTTGATTTTTTTGTTTTATTCTGAAGCAAAAATGTAATACCTATAGTTTTTTAACTTTTATGATAATTAAAAGAAGATTCTTTGTTCATTTTGTTTTTGTTATGCTTTTTGTGACCATCCAGGAAAATATTTATAGTCTAAGATGACTCTATATAAAGCCCTTATTGATAAATGTGACATCTTATTAAGAAATTTCACATTTTTTAGTACTTTAATACCTTTATAAAATAATTTGACTGTACATGCTTCAAGAAATGTTTCAAAAAAATTACTTAAAATTTGTCATCTTGCAGAAAACAATTTTAGACAAGTTCAATTAAACACTATCACAAATATTTTTCACAGTATTACTGATAATTCAATTATATTACAAACATTGTGGTTTTACAAACACAATTCCAAAGAAATAAGAAAAGATATTTGATATTACATGCATGACAAACAGTAAGTATCATTCAACAAGTATCAGTTCTCTAGGGATCTGGGGGGTTAACCTGGGGTTGTGACCACCCACAAACTGTGGTAGTGGATTTTGATGTAAAATCAAACTATCAAAAATTTAAAAAAGTACTTACAATACCATTTGCAGCATCAGAATACCATGTAAGCACTAATATTCTGTTTATAAGCTATTGTGGTTGATTTTGATATAAGTCATGTTACCTGCAACTATATTTTTTACAGAAAAATACCAATTTCTACATAATTAATTCACATAAACACCACAAGTAAAGAGACAATTAAAGGGGCTGTTACTGACATAAAATAATTCAATCTGACTAATACTGACTCCTATGTAATTTCTACAGATAAAAGAGACCAACAAGAAAATTATCTTAACGAGTATGAGGAGGCCACCATCACAATGCCTCCCCCTTTATAGCCACTCATATTCCCTCACACTGTAACAGTGTGCAGTGAGGTCATATTGGCCTTGACCCTCTTGGTAGATATAGAGGGATTCCCCCAACTTTACAGGGTGATGACTCCCATGTTGTGATCACACTTTGACAATTCAAAAAATGACTCATTTTAGAAATCAGTGACAAAATAAATAGTGGCCATGGAGCTTCCAGACATGAAGCATATGAACATGTCACAAATGCCACACTTCCAAAGCATCTCCTACCCACAAACACAGCAGACTCTAGCACTCTCAGTCCAAACAAAAAAGTTGCAGTGGTTCTTGAAGTCTTAAAAATTCTTGTTACAGAATTTGCTAATACCATTGTGATTCCTGGGATATTTCTTAACCATATACTTGTCAAATGAAATGGCATATCCAGTAATGTCATTGTCATCCAAGTCAGTGGTGGAACAACAAGGATAATGCAAGTGATAAGTTTGATTCAAACACATTTGCAACCCAAGTTTCATTGCAAATAATTTGAAATTCACAGGCATAACTTCCCAATCAGGGTCAACTCCTCTTTCAGCTCACTCATAGTGCATGAAGTTGGCCTGGGTGATACCAACTGCCTTTGCATGCCTGAACACTGCATGATCCCAATTCCATAACTGATGAAAAGGAAAAAACTCTTAATAAAGTGATTCTTACCATCAACTGAGCTATATACAATCAAGTACATATTCCAACCCTCATTCATTTGAATTTTTTAGTCTTACTTCTAATTCTCTCCCCCCTTGATTTTGTTCTCATGTAAGAGCTACATTTATCCAAGGCATTCACACATGATATATTGCATCTGACTGGGCTTTAAAATGAAGACACAGACTTAGAGTCAACAATTGGATTCATAAAGTGATCAAACTTAGGCCTTTTTTACACAATTTTCTGCTTCTTATGAGGGTTAAAGTCAGTTTTGATTTCATTTTGAAGAGGATCAAAGAAAAATGTTCATGTTGATGACCAACCATTCTCCCCAAGAAAGTCCATGATTGCAACATCAGATAATGATTATCAAAAGTTAAGTGTGATGGTCCAAGAATGATCTCAAATCTTTGATCAGATGATATCTTCTGATTGCCAATGATCAGGGGATCTAGGATATCATAGAGTAACTTCACCTCACTTTGGCCTTGTTGGATGAATGGTCTTGGTATTGGCTATAGACAATGGCAATGGCATTGTTCATGAACATATGACAATTGGTGTCAACTTCCAAGACATTTTGGTCACCTTTCACAACTCCAAGCTTCCCTTTGACACAAGTCAAGACTTCAGGTTCAAAAGACATGCAATTCCACAATGATACATTGAGTTTTAGATCATTTGATCCTTTGTACATCATTGCATTTAAGTTGTGAATAATAACTTCCCAGATCAAATCATACTTCTGAGAATGGTCATGTCCTAAATCACCCATCAGTTGCGCTTCTGGTTGTTCACAATCTAAATTCACAAACTAAGGAAAATCATGTTATCAATAACAAGGACATAGGCATTAGAATATGGCTTTTCAATCCAGGAATCATGGATATTCATGTTAATGTTGCAAACAAAGGCATCTATCAAAGTTCACCAGCTCTGCAAAGGTAGTGTCACAATTTAAATGGCAATAGTTCCCATGAAGTCCCTTGTCCCTTGTGTTCATAGGCTTATTTATTGGTAATGGGAGAAATTTCATTGTAGTACCTCTTCATCAGAATCATAATCCTCTGACAATCCTTTTTTTCTCCAAATTTCAACTTTTGACCATGTCTGCTCCTAGTCACAAAGAAGACAGTCACTTCTTACAAATACCATAAGAACCATTCATGCATAGTAATATCATTAGAGTATGATTTTTCTACCATATTGTATTTACAAAAAAAATATCATTAACATACACAACATACCACACAATATCATACCATACACACAACCTCCCACAACTAAATGACAACCCACATTGATGGTGACTGCCATCAATCAACAATGGCAACACAAACCTGTGTTGTCATTGTTCTATGTTCTATTAATTATTTACTAGTACTGTAATTAATTTTTTAGAGGAATAATAAAATGTTTCTTAATGTGCTTATTGTCTCACCAATGAGCTATGCTGAGCAACATTTTCTTGGTTGCAATGTCACAATGTTGCAATGTTGCTGTCATGTTTTATGTAGTTAAACTATCTTAGTATATGCAAATGATTCAGTGCATTGACTTAGATGCATTAGAGATGTGCTTCCATTAGCCATGGCTGTTGGTCAATGGATGTGCACATCAAATGGTCTAAATCAATGAACTTGATTTGTGTCCATAGACTTTCATGACATGAATCTTCTTTCAGATGCCATCAGTCACCACATTCACCTACCTGCTTTTACCTGCCTTCAGAATTTCTAAGTACCATAAGTACATATTAATTACATAACACAGCAAAGTATTGCATAAATTGCACAAAAATTAAAATTTGAAAACATCTGCAAAACTTAAAAATATTTGAAATTATTGCAAAAAAATGCAACTTGGAGAAAAAAGAACTAGTATTTTTTATAAGATGAAATTTGTTTATCATTTGATTTTTAAATTATTTTTGATTTCAAAGGTAGGTCCAGAGTAAAATAATTCTGTCAGATTATCATATTGCTTATTACTTTGAAATCAACATGATATTAGGATCATTCTTGATTACAGACTTTTTGGGTCACAAATTGGGAATAGAAGCTGACAGAAAAACAGCGCATGAATACCCTGCTTCATCTCCTTTGTCATTGCCATCTTGACTAGTACTTACTTTTCTAAATAACCCTTTCTTGTCAAGTCAGAATACCTGTTGCATGTTGCTGCAATCAGATCTCTCCTTCTTAAACTTGTTGGAGACAGCAAGAAGCTCAGCTGGTAGGGTGACATGAAGGTCCCATACATCATGGGAAAACCTCCAATTACCCTGCACATGATTACCATTCTTATTGGCAAGATAAACTGATACATTTGATGGCATCTTGTATTTCTTCCCATCAAATCTTTAACAGTATGGATGTCATCCACCAGGATTATCTCATACAGACAGATAGACAAATCAATATTGATAGGAAAGAGGGGAGTAACCCAACCTGGAGATGCACCTGGAAGAAAATAAGGCTAGTTTTATCCTGGTAGGATTTCATTTTCTACATTGCAATTGATTCCATTGGTCCCATCTTGATCAATCCTGTCTTCTTGTGATTCTAGTGGAATGCACAACAAATTTTCAAGGTTTGTTTTTGATGAGGGAGTGTTGAATTTCAATACAACTACATTCTCCTAATCCTCTTGTATATTTCCTCAATGAAGAAGTACTCATTGGCTTGCTTATCACATGTCACCAACAGAATAAAAGACACATGCAACCTCAAACCCTTCTCTTTTAGCATCACTGTCATCCCCATATCCCACTTTTTCATCAAAATCAAAAGCATTTCCTTGAGCCTGATTTGCTTCAACATTTCTGAAATTGCATTCTGGGGCACCAATCAAAGTGACTTTAAAGGTAGCAGCAGATTGTAAACAAGTTTTTGGAAAGGTGACAGGACTAGAAATAGAATCAGATGCCACCCTGAAAACTATTGATCCACCAACAGCACAAAAAAACACCAAGTTTCCATCATTGTGACAACATCAAGGACTGATCCACTGTCAGAGACAAAACTGTCAATCTCCATGCCATTGACATTATATCTCTTCTACTTGCTAGGGCAAGCCTTTTTTGTCAATCCACAAATGGTGATCCCAACAGTATTCTTCTTTTAGTTGGATCATTTTCCTCTCTTCCATCTCCCACTCTTACCAAACTTTCTCTTGATAAAGCTGGCTCATGCATCATTCTTAAGGTACTTCCAATCAGAATTGGAATACTTTATTGTGTCAGATACTTGGATTTCTGGAGTAGTTGATTTGGGCTCCATGTCCCCATTGTTGTGAGATGTTCTGTCAACGACAGCAGCAGCAGGTGATGCAGATATTGCTGCCGTCATTGCTTCAATGACTTGAGGCTGTTTTGCTTCATCATTTGAATTGTCAAACAATCTTCATTATGATCTATCATTGATACATTGATTACCAACATAAGGTACCAGTGATACCAATGGTTCCAACTCAATGGACATCCTGAAATAATTGTTCTCCTCTTGAGTTATGGTGAGCAAAGGAGGAAGCAAAGGACTGATAGTATCATCCTCCAGAGCAGCATCAGCAACCTCACTGAGAGGTGCTGCAATGCTTCCCTGCCATCACCAGAACCTGGCGCAATACCTAGCTTCATAGCTATTCCTGCGACAAAGATCAGATAAGCCATGTTCATCCAAAACCCGTCAGATAGCAGCACATAACCTATTATTTTTTAAAAAAAGTTATCAAGATATTGGCCTAAGAAGTTTTCTGGCG
>JALLOT010003773.1:0-10890 GCA_036939595.1 Thalassiosira livingstoniorum | reverse complement strand
TGGGATCACCCCTTTGGAGATAATAATAAAATAAAAGAATGTTTTTCAAACAATATACACAGTTTTGGAGAGTAGCTAATGCTAATCTCAACAGAAAATGATTTTATAAGAGCTGTTCTTACAAATCAAAGTTGTAGACATATATAAATGGTAATTTTTCAATTAATATGACTGAACAGCTTGCTTTTTTATTAAAAATGAAACTTTGTGAAATATTCAAGAGTCTAATAATAGCATTTGAGTGTTTTATTTTTGTTTTTTGCTGAAGGAATTTAGAATGAAAATGATTTTATCTGGTCTTGTTTTTTGGAATATATAAGTTGTTCTTCTTATTGAAAAAGAAACATAGACTCATAACTAAACTAAGAAAAAAATATCACAATAAACCATATTTTACAATAACTCTTGTTCAATAGGTGAACAAATTAAATCTTTTAGATATGAAAAAAATGATATGATGTTCATTTTCAACTAAGACAAGACATTTGTTTGATTGTTAACTTTATTTTGAATGTAAATTGCTTTAGATTTGGTATAAAATATAATTTGTAATAAATTTTTTTTCATTTTTCCAGAGTTTGTGACATGATATGGATTATCTAAATTAAGGATTAAAGAAAATAATGGAGAAATGAGAGGGACATGATATTATTGAAAATTAGTAGTCACAGTACTAAAATTATACAAAATAAAAATATTGTTTTAGATTAGGGAGTCCAACTTAGAAAGAGTGCTTGCACTTGTCATCCATAAAGATCAACTAAATAGAGTACCTAAAAAATTCTGTTTTATCATCATGGTTTTAGATTTTTGGACACGTGAGTAGCTAGGTATTTACTTTTTGTCTTTTTTCTCAATATTTCTATTATAAAGAATTGAAAAAAAAACAAAAAATACACTAGAGCTTTACTTGTGTACTACAAATGATATTCTTGAAAAATGTATTATTTCCGTCATCCTGGGAGAATATGAACTGCTAAATAATAGCTTTTTTCATACAAAAACAGCTAAAACTATTTATGTGATCTTTATTGTTGAAAGAAAGCCCACAAGAAAAAGTTGCTTTTGATTCATCTGAATCTGCATACATCAAACAAAATATTCAAACTTCACAAGCTGATTTTACTATTTTGAATGTTTTTAATTCATTTGTATTATTGTTCAGTCACACACTTTCCTTTTTAATCCTTTGTATCATTTCACATCAATCTCTATTGCATCCTTTTGACATCCTTTTTGACATCCTTTCAATAATTTCTTGTTTATGAATGTTATTTCATATCTAACAACTACCTACATAATAGAAGTATATATTTAAATACATTTCTATGGCTCATTAGCAAACAACTAATTATTTAAACATGTTCAAAAAGATCCAAAATCTATTCAAAATCAATATTTACCTGTATGTACTAGTACTTTTTTCAATTAGTGATGTTATACTTTCCAGCTAGCTTATATACCTACCCTATCTCCAGATGGTACCATGATATACATTCTTACATAATATATGTACTTAAGTCAGGTACATACATCCGTATGTAGCTACACTAGATGCATTATGTAACAGGGTAATGTAAACGAGTGTTTGGGCATAATGTTCATGTACAATACCTAGAGTGAATGGGCTCAAATAATGTTGTGTCATGTCACTCACATGATTGGCATTGAAAAACAACACTAACACATCTTTGGCTTCTTTTACCCTCTGATGACATGGTTATTGAGCACAACACATCTTTTATATAATTTGAAGTGATTACAAATAAATTCAATGAAAACTTGCTTTCAAACACAAAGTGGTCGTGGCCTTTCTCTTGATAAAATTTTCTGTTTTGTGCGAGGTTTTGTAGAGCAAGATTATTCAGTGATTGATAAGAGAAGAAATAATTAATTTTAATACAAAATATTCGCCAATTTGTTATCTTCCTGTTATCCTCTCTGGTTCCTCATCCTGCTGTGATTAAAAAGAAATGAGAAGCGAATGTTGGCGTTGGGCGTTGGGGAAGTTTGACCGGAAAAGAATGTTATTCGTGATTATTTGGGAGCCTACAAGTTATCATAAAGAATACTCCTTCTGAACAACAGATTTCTGACCTTTTCAGATAAATTAGATATTCCATGGGGGGGAGGTCCTTAGCAATTACTCCTACTTAATACTCGGTCTGTCCCACCGTAAATTGACGAATCGCCTTTTTTATGTCCCACTATAAATTGACAATTTTTAGTGCTAATTCCTAGTGTAAAATCTATGGGGATGGTTGATGGCTCATCCACAATGAGATCCGCCAATGGACCTCCCCACCATGACAAAAGCTGTCACAAAAACAACGGCCTTAACACTAGTGGTTTTAAAATCGCGCAACGTGGCCATTGACAACACTAACCGTCTAAGGTATCCGTGCCTTAAATGGTGATGGTTAGTGCCTAGACGGCCAAGCACACACCACTTCATTGGCGGCTTCCGCTGGCTCCATTGCCCACCATGGCGTCCAATACAAACAAGCATCGACCATTCCCGGCCAAACCACGCACATGGTATGTCAGCTGTGGTCAATGCTCATTGTCTGTTGTGGCAGAAGCGGCAGCGGCGGCATATTGCTTCCAACAACACAACATTTGTGGCCGCCATGGCGGTGAAGCCATTTTTACCATGGTTTTAGACCATGTTGACATAGAGATAACCCCAGGGTGTGATACCTCTTTAGAATTGTAATAAAAAGGAGTTTAAGATTTGCATATTAAAACTACATATAGAGCTAGTATTGAGCTTAAGCCCCACTAATACTTGGATTCATTTATTTTCCATGGAACAGACCGAGTAATTAAACCTGGATTGGAAGATAAGTAACTAGGTATAGTACGTACTTAAGGTACATACCTAACTACTTACACTAACTTTTCTGACTAAGACCTGGCACTATCACTGTACTGGAGGGACTGCGCTTTGCTTCGTGGATCAATTTACAGAATCTCAACCGCTGAGGTGCAAATTTTCACAAAGCGCAGCTCCATGGGCACTATCGAATACAGGTTGTGCCTTGCACTTGAAAGGCATTGAGCCAATTTAAAATAGGCTTTTCAGTAGCAATTATATTATTATTGAGTCTCATTCACAATTTTTCTGCCCCAGGTTCCATAAAGCCTACCATGCAATCATTTTGAATGATACTCTTTCTGGATTCTAGAATGCTTTGTATAAGAACTATATTCATACAACAAAAATATGTCATTGAAAACTAGGAGTATACTTTTATTTGCAAGGAACTAGTAAATGATGCACAGTAGTTTTGTGAGCTGTTATTCCCTTTTTGAGGGAAAATATGGCTCAATGTGTATCAGTTCAGTAAGAGTAACTTAGTAAGAGTTACTTTTTTCTAAAGACCAATGCACTACCATCTTTCAAATTATTAGATAGCCAAACTTATTCTTTAACTTATTCTTCTTAGTATTGTGAATAATTATTAAATTTATGTTTTGCTCATCACCATATCACTTAATGAAAAATCAGTCTTTTTATAGAAAGCTTGTTACCTAGATGAATTGCTCAAAATAATAACAAAATAAAACAGATATATTGCTGCAGATCTTATTATGGAGTCCTTGCTTTTTACTGGTTATGACTGCAACCTTGTAGAAGCAAAAATAATACCAACATGCAAATCAACTAAATCAAAGAGTAGCTATTAACAATAAAAAAGATTAGTGAATAAAAACAAAACCAAAGTATGAGTTAAGTATTGATTTTTACTCAAAAACCAAATAATTACAAGTTAGAAGTAGCTCCCTAAACCTGCCCTAAACATTCTTGTGCTGCCCTTATCCGGCCATTACTCTATGCATACATCACACTATTGTGCATCACCACTATGGTGGTTGAAGGTCAGACAAAAAAAAACTAATGTATATGCTGTAGTGGCGCTGAGATCCATGTAAGTAATTGGATGTCATCCTTTTTTTTAAGTGAATATGGGTACCATACTACAATAATAATTTCTACTTCTTTCAGTGCAAAATGCACGTCACAGCCAAACTGATTTCTACAATAAGTTTCACTACCTATCCAGACATTCATATTGAATCTAATTGTAGGTCTCATGTGCGTATTATCACTGATGCCTGTATCACCTGTGGCCAAACACGAATCATGCACCTTGTTGGTCTAGCTAGGTGCAAGTATTTGTCTCAGCATGCTGCCCAAGCTGGTAATCTTTGGCTCAAGAGATTGGGGGGGTGACGGCACCTCTGATGCTGTTGTTACCGATGGGTCTGCACCAGAATTATCCAATACAGACAGCGATGAATCGGTAGGAAAGACGCCACTGTCAAAGAAATAATTCAAAACCTTTCCAGTCACAAGTGGCATGTTAAGACCATTTGTCCCATGCAAATGAATGCTACAACGAAAATCGTATTTGATAAAGAATGCAAGGGGAAGCTATTAGTTGTTGAAAGAATGGATGGAAGTAAAAGTCATGTGTTGCGATTGGATTCTTCTCTTGTTGGGGGGAACATTTGTATCATTATGTCCCTTTTATCTCTTTCAGAAGCTCAATTGAAAAATGTTGGAGGCAAGATTTAAGCATCGGTCTATGGAGGTCCATCATATGGACAAAATTTCCAAAACAAGTGGGGTTATTGAAGACACTGTAATTCAGTGTATGATGTCTCTCACGAGTGATACCAATTTGCTCGTCTTCCTGTTTGTATCTCCTCAGTTCCTTGTCGAATCTCCTTTGCTTTGAAATACACTTATCCAGTTTCATTCTAAGAAAACTCTGAGACTTGTCGCCATCAACAAGGTGCATATGTTTGTCATGCACAGTATTTCCTTCCACGGATCGATTTAGAAGCTACAAAATATGCTCTTCAGGTATTTATTTCCAACAGTCAATCCATCTTTTCATCTTCTGCAATTGCCCATGACCACGACAATGACAGAAAAATACATGTTTCATCTTGAGCAATTATCCTGCGTTAAATTTGGTCCAGAGAGACAACTCTGGGCAGCTTTTGGTGGCTTTATGCAGAGAGCTATTATGATGCAGTTTGTACCATCAATGGATTTGTTGCAAAGAGCCTTTCCTCCTATTGTATTGTTGATGAGGGATGACAACAATGCATGCTGCTGTTTCTTTGTCAATTTTCAAAGCGAGTGTGAGAAATGGTGATCAATACTAGAGAAAAAAATAGACAACGATAGCTGCTTTGTTGATGTTGCTGTGGTGCATGGTGAGCAAGACGAAAATAAAAAATTTCATTTCATTTGTCTTTTTTGTCACAATCAACGAATGGTTTTTTTGAAGCCTTGAATATTGGTGGCTACTTCAGCTGTCAAAACGGTGGATTGACAACCATTGCGTAACACTTATAGTAAGGGTCAGTTTCTTTTGCAATTTGCTAACTTTCTTACAAGAGCGTGGACGTTCATGTGGTGTTGAGGGGGTAGAGGGCATGTTTGTTCTCTATGCTAATTTTACATTGCTCATGAAACTGATTAGTTATGTTGAGAACACCATGTTATCTGCAAAAAAAGAGGAGAACAAAATAACTGGTCTCAACTCTGTAATCATGGCAAAATCCAATGAAGCACATTGTGATGCTGCAGCATTTTCCAAAGGAAAACAATTTGATGTTTTGTATGCATTGATGTGAACACAGAAAATGCAGCTAGCTGAACTGAAGCATTCTGAACTTATTGAGGTGCTATCATTCTTTTGCTTAAACTTTGGCTGTCAGCACGCAAGAGCCGAGTGGTATCTTTCTCTCGGTGTGCTGGATATACTGCCTCCATGCATCATGCCATGCAGTAGTAAGTGTTCCATTTGCAATGGAGAATATCCTAAAGTGTTCTTATTGTTCTATAAAGACACTGCAATGGATTTTCTTAAAAGAAAACACTTCACTGACAATGTTCTAATGCAATTTGTTTTCGAAGAGCCTGACCGTCTAGTAGATTTACTGTGGAAGGATAACGATTGGATTGTTAAACTGTTTGACAAATCTAGGGTTGCCAAATTAAACTGCAAAACATTTTTCCAGCTTTTGGCATCTAAATTGATAGTGTTTGAAAAACGGAGTGATGTGCTATTGGATGTCTGGGAGAAACAAAAACAATGAATTGAACTATGAAATTGAAAGCAACTGGATTCGAATTGATTGCTTTAGTGCCAGATGAAAACAAGTGTACATGAGTAGGAAACAAAACTAAATTTAAAACTAAATGATTAATGGATATTCAAATTGTTTGGCAATGATTTAGCTTTCCTCATCCAGCAAGGTTGCTCTCCTCTGTCACTTCCAATTTTTGCAGTTACCAATTTGCCTTTCATGTAAGTGATTTTTTTTGCAATTGCTTCCTGTGTTTACTGTTTTCACAGTAGTCTTTGATCCCTAGCTGCCCTCACTGAAACAATGTCAGTTTTTGAAAAGTGACTCCTGTCAATGAGCCAAATGTCTTTAGTCATCAGATGATGCATTTTTTCTTTGAGTCTGGGTTGAATGAGCCTTCATCAGACTGAATGTAGATCTTGTTGCCATCTAATGCCTCAACCAATATGATTTCCACTCCCTCATCTTCTGGATCTACATCTGCTTTGGCATTCTCATTTCAAAATGAGTCAATTTGTCGCATCAGATCGTCAACACCCTCTGGTTCCATATTTGACATATTTGATTCGACCTTGTCATTTTGCAAATTAATTGTTGGTTGATTGACAAAACAAGACATGTAAAGCTTACTTATTTTCTGTTCCTTTTGCACAAAATGCATACCGCACACTTTGAACATTTTGAATATGATTTGGCATTCTGTGGTCATCATTGGTTCAATACCCTCAGTGTACTCTCTTGATTTGGTTTTCCTCTCACCAGTCACAAACCATCAGTCAATGAATGATTTGCATCACATTCCTACTCCAACTAAGGAACTCTGATAGACTATGCCTTTTAGAGTTCTTACCAAAGGAAAATCAGAAAAGAATCTGTTCCCATGTTTGAGTGCTTTGTTGTGCACAACTGAATGGTACCCTGAATCAACTCTGTACTGTCACATGCATCTATTCTGCCTAATCTCTTGCAGCAAAGAAAAGGGAAAGTCTTGATATAACACCTCTTGTTGGCAGAGAAATTGTTCTACGTACTTGTCTTCCCCAAGTGCCTTCCAAACATAAGCATGTTTGAGATAGCCAAACTTGATTGAAATGGCATCTGATTCTTGATATGCCTTGCAAATTCCAAGAAATATCTTGTCATGAAATAAAGGTGAGCACAAGATTGCAACCATTGGCCGCCTGAAGTTTGGAGCTCTCTCACTAAAAACAGAAACACCACAACAGCAGATCCAACAAGACTGATTGATGGGAATTCATTGACAGTAAATTCATTTGATATGAGAACATGCTATAAGATACGAGTTAGTTCCTCATGAACAAATCTAGCAAACAATGAGCTTGGAAATAGTACCCCTTCATGTCATTATTGATTCATTTCCACTTCAAGATGGATTGGAATTTGTCTAGAAAGCCAACATAGTAGAGATTAAAAATTGACTGGAGCATAGCCATCCCAGTGTGCCAGTCACCGGGCAACTGCATAACTGTCTTTATTGCCTCCAGAAATATTTCAGCCTGCATGTTTGCTTTGTTAAAAGAAAGGTTCCGATCTTGGCAATCATGGACAAACTTGACCATATTCTCTATTATTTTGGCGTCTCCAAACAAATAAATTTGTCTCCTTAGATAATCACTTGCCAGCGACCATGAACCATCTTCAGATTGGACTAGGATTCCTGCTCTAATCAAAAGAACAAGTGTGATGACACCACAATCTTTGGCAGTAGATTCATCAATGCCAATGAGACCCAAGAAGTATGATTTTTTCACTTGCATGACCCTAGGATTCCACTTCTTAACAGTGTTGCACAGGAAGGATTTTGCATTCTTGATTAGTTGCACTACCTCAGGTTGTTTGAGTATTTTGTAGAATGCAACCAGTTTGTCTTTGTTGAGGTCTTTGTGTACATGATCAAAGTTTGACACTGTTACATTTTGATAGAAGAATACCTTTTTTAAATCTACAAAGGTCAAAGCATATTCACGTAGTTGGAGATAGGATTTCACATTCTTGCCTGAGAAATCAAGTACTGCACACCACATTGAATACAAAAGTTTAGAAAAGAAATTTGATGGATCGGAAACATCAACTTCAGAGAGCATTGGTATGACCCATGGCAATAGAATGGCTTGGTCCATTTGGGTTAGAGTTACATAATTAGCATCAAATGATGTGTCATCAAACTCAAAAACTTGGTGTGCCATTTGATGGGTACCTTTCAAAAATGTACATGAATGGCCTCCTTGTTGATGCTTGAGCAATTGACCATGTTGATAGTTGTCGTAAGTCAATATGACTGTCATGCATTTTGATAGAAGTGTTCTTTGCAACAAACAGAGATTCTTAGTCAATTTACTGAGGTACTGAGTTCTGCAAAACAACGACACTATGCTCCCCCATTAACTGTTAGCATTTTGCACAGTTGCACCAACCCCCCAAGAAAAATTAGCAGTTGATTGAATGAGTGCCCATAAAATTAAAACCCTCAGATTAGCCATTCTTGCCATAAGGCAAAGTAAAAAGAACACTTGGCATTTCTTGTATGACGTATGTTCCAGTTTGAAATTCTGCCAAGTTTCTCTGATTCCTCTAAGACTGCACACCAACCACAAATTGCCAAAGAAAGATGGTGCTTCCTCATAAAATTGAAGAATTTCTTCATCCAAAATGATTGGATCCAAGTAATCATTCAACATAGTGAAGCATCAAACAAAACCATACCTCCACTCATTGTTGAGCCTTGAAAAGAATGAGCAATACTCTTGCTTAAAACCATCAGGCGGTAACTGAAGTTGATCAATTTTTGATTTATCAAGCTTTGAATTGAGAACATTGGATCATTGCACAAAGTATGAATTCATGAGAGCCAAACACAAGATGAGATCCCCCTCCAATTAGGATTAATAACTGATTAAAACATGGTGTAGCAGTTTCAGATTTGTCTTTCTATGGAACAAATGATTGTACAACCATGTTCCATTTGTTGGTGGACCAAAGAACATGATCAACAAGGGATGATCAATAATCCACTTCCAAGAGAATGTGTGAGACATTTCTGTGCCTTTGAAATTGACAGAGAAATCATTCTTCTGCTGAAAGTCTTTGGTGAACTGAGCCAGTGTGTACGTGTTACTATCCAAGCCATGAACTAGATTTTGATGCCTTTTGTCATTTGTAATTGTCTCTAGAAGTTGAATGTACTGGCGTCCGCCAATTTTAACACCGTCCAAATCAAGACCACACAGCCACATACATCCCTTTGGCTCTTCAAAACCTCTGCACTGAGACCATTGAATAGACTGTCATTGTCCTTTGAATTGATAAGAACCAAAAATCGAGTGCCTGCCAACAAAGTCATGATTTGTTTGATTGAATACTTAGCAGCTTAATCAACACCGATCCATAGTTTGGACATGATATGCATCACTGTCAACTTTCCAGTCTTTGACACCCATCTTAGAACGCAATGCACATTCAGTGCCAGTGAACAATTATTTGGAAATTCACTCCTGGAAAAAGTTATGAAGCATCTGTGTTCTGATTTGTTTTATATCATTTTGAATCTCACAATCACTGTAGTCTGGAACCGCCTTAGCAATTGGAGAGCCCTTGAGAAGCCACTCTAAAAATTCAGAACAAGGGACTAGCGGCTTCTTTGTTCTCTTCTTTTCCTTCTCTAACGGTTTTTGTTTAGACAGCTTTGATTGCATTTGAGAATTTGGATTATCACTGTCAGATTTTCATTGGAAGAACTCTGAAATTAATCGTTTTGGATGGTGAGGCAAATGTAAGTTAGTGTTCCCACAAATCGAAGTCATATCATTTCACTTTAGCCAGTCCACAACAGCTGGGTCGGCTTTTAGTAGTCCGTCCGTCATTTCAAAAAAAGGGAAAATCCTACCTACGTAGGTAGGTAAGTATCCACTTTAAAAGTAGATACATTGATTCCAACAATACTTACATCAACGATGGCGGCCATTGATGGGCCCAACAGCTCCTCAGCACAGCCATAGCGATTGCGTCAAACATTACCTGAAGGTGGATCAAATCACCTTTACCGATAAGGTGATCGGATCTACCCTCAGGTAATGTTTGAAGCAATGAAATAACCTAAAAAAAGCCATATTAGTAATAGAATCTGCAACATTGGCAACGTTGTAGATGGGAAGTAGTTAGTGTTAATCTACTTATAGATTAGCTTTAAACGTTACCTGAGGGTAGATCCGATCATCTTACTGGTAAAGTTGATCAGATCCACCCTCAGGTAATGTTTGACGCCATCGATATGGTTGTGCTGAGGAGCTGTTGGGCCCATCAACTGCCACCATCATTGATGTAAATATTGTTGAATTTGATGCACCTACTTATTAAAGTAGGGTACGTACCTACCTAAGTAGGTAGGATTTTCCCTTTTTTTGAAACAATGGACGGACACTACTAAAATCCAATTATTTAGGGCGGCAAGCTGTTGAGGGTCTGACTCTGTTTCTCATTGCCCCTATGAGGTGAAGACGGGATGGGTTTGTCTTCAACAACGTCATGGACAACATTATCAGCAGACTAATTCTTGGACATCAACTCAACCTCATCTGTGTTGGAGACAAGAGACACCAGAAAATGGATATTCTCTTTGTCGCTGATAAAATACGGCAGCACACGGGTTTCCGAAACACTATCAGCTATGTTGTTGGTCAAAACCCTGTGGTGATTGGTGATCACAGGTGCTTTCTGGCCTGGGTACTCATACGAGTACCCAAAGTTGAAGTTTAGGTACTC
>JALLOT010003772.1:0-10891 GCA_036939595.1 Thalassiosira livingstoniorum | reverse complement strand
CGTTAGCTATTTTATGGCTACTAAGTACTTACACCTGGGCATCTGGTACTGTACCTTACAATATCTACTATACTGGGTATGAACAACAAGACTTCTCTGTTGATTTGAGGTGGCAACCAGTTGACCAGAAATTGAAACTTGGCATGACAACATGCCTCACGAAAAGACAATCCAGCATGAGCAGCAGCAACAATGCTCAAAGCAGCGGTACCAGATGCCATTATTGCAACCATCAGAGGAAGCGCCACACCTGAAGCAGCATTGCACACAAACCCACAATTACACCACCTTCCAGTGTGTTGTTCCTTGTGGTGTGTTCACCACCTTCAATATGTAAGTAATAATGATTGGTAAGATTAGAAGACAATTGAAAATGATTGAACATTGAGACAATGTGCAAAGATAGGAACTTACAATCAAAAACCAAGGAGAGAAAAGCTGACCAACGCACCAAGAACCGCAACACAAGTCGCTGATGCACCAACAGTTAAAGAGCAATTAATCAGCACAACTTTTGCAAAGGGTGTCATCAAAGAAGAATATGGAGCTGTCATGTCACAAAGTGGTAAAGTGCATGGAGCACTTGATCCAAGAGTGGACTTTAATAATTTAATGAGGATCATGCAGAAAGAAGAAGAAAAGGGAATATGGATAGTGGATAACAATCACAAAGTGCAAACATGCAAGACAAGGAACTGATACAATCAACCAAATTAACAATCAGCAGGCTTACCATTAAATGAGACTAAGGCTATGGATATGGGTCAGGAAATAAATGATGAGGAGCATTGGTGGCTGGGGATTGTTGGGATCATGGTTGGTTATTGTAGTTGGTTGTTGTTGTTCCTTCTGCCTCTTGCTCATGTTCTGTCTGACCTGCCTTGTTGATTGTGCATGAAGTTAATGGAGGAAGCCGTGGAAGCTTGGAAGGATGCAAGTACTGCATAAGAACCCCTGTAGAAAATGTACTGATTCCTATGTTAAATTAAAACTTGTGAATATCCATTTTCAGCAATTCCACATGCTAGAGCTGCAATTTGCTATTCACAACATTGCTAAACACGCATTCAAATTTGCTGTAGCTCAAATATTGACTGGATTCAGCATTTTGTGATAGGATGGCCTGGCAAACAGTCCTTAATGTCCTTTTTTATCTTTTCATCCAATCTTACAAAGGAATCAATACTAGTAACTGTGCAATTTCACCATCCTACTGTCCTTTTGTCATCATTTTGTCATAGTCTTTGTTGAAGAAACATTACTTTAGCACTTAAAAACTTGCTCAATCTTGATGTAGTTGGATGAACATAATTAGCTGTCCCTGGATTACAAATAGTAACAGAGATCATTTATTATTCATTAGCTTTTTTACTGTCTTTTAAAGCCAGGCATTGGTTTGTATCCATGCCATATAGTATGTCCCCTAGGGTAGTGACGTGTGAGTTGTCTAATATCTCTTATATCCTTCCTAGATTTCCTCTTTTGTTTTGGGGGAACTGCAATCTCATCTCCAACAGTCTTCAAGGAATTGGTTTTACCAGTAGTATTTTAAAGTTCTACCTACCACCCTTTCATCTTCTTGACAAAAGACGCAAGGTCTATGATTGTAGTGGCTTCACTCTGGCTAGATAGCATTTTTGGAATGTGATTGCATTCTTGCACTTTGCTTTCCAGCATTTCCTTGTCATACAAAATGCCGTTTCCCCATTTTACTCTTTATTCCTCATCCAGAACTTATTCCTTGCCTTCTCCTGACTCATCCACATAATCAATTGGAATGTTTGTGAGAATTGCCCTTACTAGTCTAAACTTGATTCCTTGTAGTGGTTTAGTTAGAATGTTGGTGTACATATCATCTGTGGGAAAGTATACTGCATGTACTTCCCCATCCTTTATCTTGCTCTTTATTAAAAAGTACTTGACCTTGCTATGCTTTGATCTTTTCAAGCTAACTAGTTTTCCATTCACCTCCAGTGACATGGCACTTTGATTATCTTGGTGCACAACATTATCCTTAATCATGTATCCCTTCACCTCTGTAAAGTACCTTGTGTGAAGTACGTCAGGCATTCCATCATCTGCACTGACAAGTTTCATCTTGGTGCTGCTTTGAGTGTTTACTTTTTGCTTTCAGGATGAACTTACCACTGCATCTTTGCCCAGAGTTATTGCAATTCCTGAATGTCCACAACTATCTTTGTGCATGGCATGAGAACCATCAATGTGCCAGTTGATAATCCTCATGTCATTCACAGACAACAAAAACTTCATATAACAAGTTCTCTTCAGGTATTATTGGTGGCAACTGTAGGCGCCATACCTTCTTCTTTTCTAAAGATCTTTCATTAGCTTTGTCTCTCTGCACATGATCTTGCCTTTATGGACTGATCATTTTTCAAATTCAAAGACATCAAGGAAGGCAAAGCCAACTTCTTTTGCTCAATAGTCAACTTGTCAGCATTCAGAGGTTCAAAAGCATCATACTTGATCATTGATCATCTTCACAAACTATTTTTAACAGCGTCCCCAACCTGCTTTCCAAATTTTTCAAGGCCAGCCTTGAGGCTAAGTTGCACCAGCACCACTTGCAGTAAGTTGTTTTCAAACTCTGGATTTTCAGCTGTATATTGCGCCAGCACCATGTGCTCAACCATCTCTTCCTCGCATATTGCAGCATGCATGAACTCATCAAATCCATACCATACAGGATGCTGATAAGACTCTGTTAAATTTCGCCTTCTATTGGGTTCAGCTTCTTCCTCTTTGTTTTCATCTTCTTTGTCCTTGCCTGCATTGCCTTCTAATGGCAGTGCCTTGTCATCTTCTAGTTTGATTTGTGAAGTTGAATTATCAATCAGATCCTCAAAAGGGTTCATAATCTCAGTCTCACCTGCACCTGTTGGGTGGTTTGGCTGTGGCTCATCCAGATCTGCATTTGTTTGGATGGCCTGTTCCTCCAGTGTCTCTGCTCAATTTCATTCTTCTATTTCCTTCAAGTTACTCTGTTCATTTACCAGTTTCACTCCTGGAATATCTGTATCCACCTCTCAGGGAACAGTTGCATAGCTCTTGACTTGGATGCTTTTGCATCACCATATTCATCTTTGAAGTCATCATTGTCCCATTCATAGTGCTCATGCTTTTGGTTCAAAGAACTCCATTGCTTTCCGCTCCTTCCTTCTTTCAGAGCCATCTCATCAAATTGTTTGATTATGTTGTTTGGCACAGGTATCTCATTGAACTGCTTTTGCAGAATCATTTTTTCTGGTTGTTAAGCATAAAAACTTGTTATTCCCTTGGAAGTTTGCTACTAGTCAAAGGTTTATACATGGACAGGTCCTTGTTGCCATCACATTGGTGGTTAGAGGCTCATCATACACCTCACAATATGCTCTAAATGGGGCTTTTCAATGTTTTTTGAAGCCCAGCTTTTGGGGTCCAATTCTGATTATTTCTCATGGGCTAAATTTTCTTGATACATTAGACTTCACAGGGAAGGCATTAAGTCACAAAGATACAAAGTGGACCAATGTGATGTTGGCTCTCTTAGGCCAATGAGCAAACAGTAAAGTATTCATGAAACCAAGGACTTGTTCTTTAACTACCCTGATCCTGTGTTCTGTTTCATTTGTGTGTAGTTGTATTTTTGACCATGTTGTCTATTTTTTCTTTTAGTTTTTCAAATTCCCCTTCCATTAGGATTGATTGCACCACAAACAATCCCCATTGGCATATCTGTATGACTCTCTACAGCGCATCTTTCAAATCTCTTATCCTTCTGTTTGGGCAGTGTTGCACTGTCATAAACTGCAATTTCCGTAACATTGTTATCACAAAGGCCAACCCGTCAATAAACATAACATTCGCAACTAGTGACATAAATTTGTGCAGCCAAATGAAATCCCCACTGCCACAAAATCTGACTCCCCAGTTTTCTTACTGCACTCTCTCTCACTGCGTGCAGGTTGGGTCTAAATATGTTTAAATATGTTCGATACATAAGTTATCAATTTTCAGTAATGTCACAATTTTTGATCATGTTAGTACACACCATCCCTTTGAAATCTAGTTTGGATGGATTGCCTAGCATATTTTGGGCTTGGCAAGCCACACAAGCTGCCATTATCTCCTTTTTCCTGTATCCCTCATAACTCTTTGCAATTGTGTTCACTAGAACAATGGCCTCACTTCCTGCATCTGTAAAGTCAAGGTAGTGCAAGCCCAATACACTCTGAACAAACTTCACTGAGTGCTTCCCATATCAGGGGTGTACACTATGAAAGCTTTTTCCTTGCTCAAGTCATGCACAATCCAAAACCCTTTCTTTTCAAGGTAAGCCATTGACACAATATTTTCAATTCCCATTGGATTGAACCATACATTCAGTTTTCCAAACCTGTGGTAGAAGTTGTGCCAGAATTGAAATGCACTCTCATGTGCCTATCGGTGGCCATAATTCCATCCAAGTGTGCTTTGTTGCAACACATGTTCATTGCTGATTGGTTATCCAACAGCAACCATTGGTCTTCCTCACCAACTCTGGTTGAAAGAATATTCATCCCAATCATCAGTATCATTATCCAGTATGGTAGCATTAACATACTCATTGGTTGGTTTCTTTTTGGTTGGGCAGTCTCTAGCCAGGTGTTGTTTTTTTGCACCACAGCTGTAACACACCACATCTCTGCTATCATTTCTGATTACTCTCATCCCTCTTTTATTGTCAGTTTGGGTCATGGCTGTGTCCCCCTCACTTTTCTGCTTTTTGTCATCATTGTCTGAGTTGCTATTGCTCTCTCTATTTGCTTGTGCAAAAGTCACTTTCCCCCTGTACCCTCCTACATTGGGCAACTTTGCTGTCTTGTAATTGTTCAACAAGGTCAAGGCAGCATCAAAAGTCACTGGGTATTTATCATCCCCCAGTACGTAACTGATGCTTAGATTGTCCTTGAGGGACTTGTACCTACTTAGAGCAGTTTGCCCCACTGATAAACATGGATGCAAGCACTCTTCCCCTCACATCTTTCTCTGCTGCCCTCATCTCCGCTTCCAGAATGGCATCTGGATCTGCAGGAGGATTCTCAGAAAAGTACTGTTTAATCAGACCGGGTTCCTTCCCATACGTGCTGTCATATATCTCAACAACTTCCACCATGGCTTTAAAGTGTTTGTGATATTCAACATTGCTCATGTCATCCTCTTGGTAAAACAGATGTGCACACTTCTTTGCCTGAGTAAGGGCAAATACACCCTGTCGTTGCTGGTCAAATTGACATATGACACCCCTAATTAACAATAATAAATCCACAACATTTTGACTTGCATTGATGGTGATGAAGCCTGGTGATCCCTCAAACCTACTCTTAAGGCGTTCAGAACATTGGTTATAAACCAATGCATAGGCCTTCTTCGCATTCTCATTGAGTATTTTCTTTTGTTTCTTCTTCTTTTACATCCAACTGCCATATGAAATGGACATCTTCACTAACATTGCTCCAGTTGAAAGGGGGGATGACCACATCAACCAACTGCAGGTCTCGGACTCTTTGCCCGATGCCACTTCCTTCGTCGTAATTTCTTTGCATATAGTTTGATAAGTTTTCTAGAGATTTGGCAAATAAAGCTGCAAACTTCGGGTCACTGAAGTCAAACACATTGTCTTCGATGGTTGGCGTGTTGCTCTTGAATTTGCTATTTCCCTTGCTCCACTGGGTTGGATTCATCCACGGCAGTCTCGTCCTCCTTGCCATTCTTGCTTCATCGTTGACAATAGAATGAAGATGATAAATAGTTGATAATGTTAAAAAAACATTGCTTTAGCACTTAAAAACTTGCTCAATCTTGACTTAGTCAGATGAACATAATTAGCTGTCCCTGGATTACAATTGGTAACGGAGATCATTAACTATTTATGAGCTTTTTTACTGTCTTTTAAAGCCAGGCATTGGCTTGTATCCATGCGATACACGCTCCTAGGGTAGTGATGTGTCAACCGTCCAATATCTTTTATATCCTTCCTAGTTTTCCTCTTTCATTGCGGGGGAACTGCAATCTCATCTCCAACAGTCTTCAAGGAATTGGTTTTACCAGTAGTATTTTAAAGTTCTACCTACCACCCTTTCATCTTCTCGACAGAAGACGCGAGGTCTATGATTGTGGTGAGGTTGCCACAAATTTGCTACTTAGAGAATAATCAAAGCAATCAGATAGTAGTCTTGAAATCAAAACAATATCTTGGGTTTCGCATTTGGCCAAAAAGATGGTCTGTCCATCATAAGTTTTGCATTTTATCATATTATCCAGTCTCACTTATGTAAATGCCTGGTTCAGTAGTACTCACCATAGCAAAGTTCATTCTTCCAATCAAACCCTCTTTTTTAAAATGGGCTTACTACTAGTTAAAAAAATAATGAACAACAGAGCAATCAAAGAAAATTTGGTTCTGCCAACAACAGGAGTGACAGTGATTTGATCATCCTTGGCAGTGCAACACAATTGAAATTTTGGTATTGTAAGTACAGATTTAAGCAAAACATCCCTCTCTTGGACATGAATCGCCACATTTCGAGTCATCTTGAAATGCATATGCTCTCCAGTTTCCATTTTTAATTGCGCAGTTACCTGGTTTCATGTAACGACACACTTGAATGCGGCACATTTGGTTACCACCCATGCTTTTTGCGGCATCTGCGCATCCAACGTAAGCTGTGGGACGCCACACTACTTGTGTAAGATGTGCGTTTTTAGGGTATTTCCATGTACTTTCATTTTCAACCCATCTCTTCAAAATATTGTTAGCAGGATATTGTTTGCCAAACGAACCACTGCCTTTGTTTTTCGCTAAGTTTTCACCCTGACCAATGTTTTTCTGATGCTTAATACCAGTCTGACTACAGGAGTTGAGGAGACTCTTTGCCCACCTTGTTGCATCGGCCTTGAGAGTTGTGGACCACTTCAATGCACGGTAGCTTACGCCCGCTTTTTGGTGATAAGTTCGCCTACGGGAATTGTGAGCGGCTAACCACTCCTTGTCACGAGACGTCATGGAAGGTTTGTGGCCAACCTTGATCGTATGAGTTTTCGTGCCAATGAAATAGCCACCGCTTACCAGTAATTGTCCGTTAACAGAGAGCTTGTAATAACCCTAAGACGCCGATGGTTGGTGGGAGGCGTTAGACAAAACATAATGTGTGCCAAATGAAATTTACGCAATAATTGAACAAAACCATTCTTACCTTTCCATATTTGCAACAGAATCCGTCTTGGTCTTTAAGAAAGAGAGTGTAGGTCCCTGCAGGGACACACTTTGTGAGAGTTTTCTTTTGATATGCCCCGACTTCGTTCCTACTTTGTAAAATGGTTTTACCATTCTTGCGGAGCTCCACTGTTGTTTCTTTACCAAACTTGTCTACTTTGAACTCAATCTTCAAATTTTTACAACCCTGAAGGTTTCTATTTTGCTGGTCCACAGTTCAGGATTCGTCCCGTGAGGAGTGCAAGGAGTCGTTACATGAAACAAAGCGTATTAGTACAACATCTCTAAGAAAACAACTAGCCGCGCCGCGCTTCCAAGAGTCTTACCTCCTCATGAGCAACATATATGTCGTGTTCCCGTGACGATTCCTGGGAGTTGTTTATCCTTCGAAGTCGTCTAGCGATCGGCTTCACCTCGCCATCGAAATTGGGTGCGTCGTCAGGCATCGGTGGCAATGATTCATGGTCTTGACTATCTTCACCATCGCCTTCGTTATCAAAATTCCACTCAGATGAATCATAGTCAGGTTCAAATTCAAACTCCGAATCGTATGTTGATGCGTAAGCCTCGTCAATGGAGTCTGAGGGTTCCGCTTCCAACTCGTCTCTGTCATGTGTTTCATACATGGAAAAACCTGCCTTTAATCGTCGGCGGTCTACATAAACTTCACTCGGTGGTTCAAACAGCAAGGGCTCTCCCACCTCTTCGTAATCTGACACATCATGAGAACTGAGGGCTTGAATTTCATCGAAGTCTTCCTCGAACGAAATGCCTTGCTCCAATTCATCTACATCGTCCAATTCGCCACCTTCGACATCTTCAAAAAGCCGACGATCCGGATAAACTTCCTCGGCTGGCTCGAACATCAATGGTTCATCACTAACGACTTCAAAGTTGTTGCTTTCGCCGAGTCTCTCCCCCGCGGTTGGTGAAAGCAAAGTCGTCAAGAGGACGATAGCAGTATTAGACAACATTCTCCTAGTGTTTAGTGCACAAGTTGCGGACTGAAATCGTCAAGGGGACTTTTTATGTGACTCTCCGCGCTCTGTGGCCAATGACCAAAAGCGTTGAGTCGCCGAAAATTAAATATTTCAGATGGGCCTGAGATGGGCGCCACTAACTGCGGGCCGGCTGCATGCCTCACGGTACAATATGGTACGATACTACCTAAGTACTCGCAATTTACTAGTGGTACCTAATCCATTATAATTGTACGGCTGGATTGCTATGGCCAGTACGTTTATTTTCATTTTTTGATTTTTTATTTTTTATTTAAATACCTCAAATTAATGGAAAACCTGGCAAACAAAGACAATCGATTTGGTTTCAACCTTCAACAGTTAGTTTCAGGCACTTCTATCTTACCTGCCTTTGGCTTTAGGTAGTTTTGTACCTACTTTTAAATGCAGACAGAATTTCATTGCACTCAAACAAAATGTTATGTTGAACTGGTAAAGATTGTACATGTAATTAAGTAATTGGGATTACCATACTAATACTTTTTGTTTGTCCCATCACACATGAATTCAGCAAAATTTAAACTGCGGATTCATTTCATATCAGTTGGCATTTTTGTTTATCAAAATTTTCAAAAATGTAATTTCAATTGAATTTATGAAAATGTGGTTCAGAAAATGTTTCAGACTTGGGCATACAAGACCTGCAGTATTTAGATGATTTTTTAGTTTCAAAAATTATATTGTCTGATCCAAAAAGGATTTTCGCCAACTTTCTACTTGTAAAATTAGAATGAGAAAATACTGGGTGGATCATGAATACAAAGTACAATATAGCAGCATCAAAAATGGAAACATTATTTGCCATGGTGAAAACTTTTTTGATTTGGTCAACAACTATAAAAATTAAACATAATTTAATCTATTATTTTCATCTGGTTTGCTTAAACTAATTCAGCTTCTTATGACATCCTGAGAGTTATTCATGAATCAATATTTTTAGTGTATAAGATACAATACAAACATATCTATCATTTTTTTTTAATTTTAAATAAATAATTTTGTGTTTTTGTTTTCCCTCAGAAACATATAATTGTAAGACTTGTTATTTCAAAATCTATGCCATCACTATAACTTTCAAAATCATGCAAAAATTACTTGTTATTACATACATCTGTACTAGATGATCTGATGTGCTCATTTTATTATGGAAAATATATTGAAAGTATAATTGAGTTGTTTTAATCAAGGGCACCTATTTTGTTGATATTTTTAATATTTCTACATATGTGCAACAAAATATACTTATTCCAACACACTTCACACAAATATTGACTAATTCCTGTGTTTGAGACCTCTAATCTCATGGTTTTATACACCTCCCTCCCTTTTTAGCAAGTTTAACCCATATTACATGCTAATTTTACCGATTCTTTTACAAGAATCATATTTAGACCATCCTAAATGACTTAAAATAGTTTTACAAACATGAATACATGTTATCTTTTTAATATTGTTGTACTGAATAATATGTTCCATAATATATGTGAATGGTAATACAAACCCTAATCAATAAAATTTGCATGAAAGATTACAAAAGACCAATAGACCTTGTTTTTATCGCCTTACATGAAAGCCTTGTGAAACAATTACTCAACAAGAGATATTGCATAATTTGTTAATAGAATTTGAAATAATTTAAATCAATTTTTATGCTCAATTGATTAAACCAGATTGATTTCAATCAAGAACTTTGTGATAAAATTAGCCCAAACTATAAAATATATTTAATCTCTTTTTTTGATCCACTTGAATGTTTGCAGATCTTTTTGTAGCAAGTGCGAACAGATTGTGAAAAAATTACCAATAATAAGCTTTTCATGTTATTGCCCTTTTTTGATCCCCATATTGAAACTAAATACTAGGAGTACTTCATTGTATTAATGATAATATTAGTAGTAGTATTATTATGTTGTAGTACATTAGTACAAAAATATTAGGATTTTTTTATTTCTACTGGCATCAATAGTACAACATACATTATATTCATATGATTCAAGTACAGTTCCCAAATATAAATTCTCGATGTCTATACACATTTACTTTGCATTTGGAGTGGATAGAACACTATTCCAGTGGGTTTAGGATGTTGTGATGTCCACTGTTCATGTGGTGAGCTCATCTGGGTAGTCATTTAAATTTCCTCCAACAGTAGTGCATACTATATTTGGATCTTACTTTTACATTCTGTAATCCACCACTATTATTTGTTCATATGTGACCATTATATCTTTTGGGATATCCTGGATTTGATGGACATCCATGAATTCAAATATATTTGTGCTTTCTCTGTCTTGGAAGCCTTGTGCTAATCTTCCCAACTCCTTGCACATTGTCTTCAACCAAACTTCTTTTATAACAGGATCTTTAATCAGTTGTTTATGATTGGCAATGGTCTCTTTCATGACTTTGTTGACAACCCCACTGCAGACATCTTCAATATTGGTGGTGGAATTTAGGTTAGTTGTATTTTGGACACATTGCTGTTGTTGGATGTTAAATGAAGCTTGTAATTCTAATGACTGTGCTACCATTCTGTATAGGACCTCTTGTGAGACATTCATTATAATTCCGTCTTTCCAAGAATTAAGCTTGCAAAAATTGCAAAACCTCTGATGTA
>JALLOT010003771.1:0-10891 GCA_036939595.1 Thalassiosira livingstoniorum | reverse complement strand
TGAAAATGATGTAGGGCAAAACTTCGATTGATCCATCAAACTTGCGCCAATTCGCCACACCTGAGACGGTGTGGAACGTGGACCGATGCATCAAATCAATGTCAATTTTGTTGCGTCATGAAAGTATGAATGGGTTCTTATGTTCATTAATTATGTACAATGATCAACTAACAAACATACAAATATGGAGTTGCACAAAAGGACCAAAGTTGATTGAGATACATCATGTTCCTTGTGAAAGTCTAAAATTGCTCACTTGAATGCCAAAGCATGATAATTGAGTTACCTCAATCAGTCCCCTACCTATTTTTTGTTGCTATTGTTGCTATTCATTTGCCTCTACACTTTCAGAAGCACCAATCTCATTCCATTCTGCCACTCCACGTGAAAAAAATTGAAGAACCAGAAATTATATGTAAATATTTCCAAAAGTTATCGGAAACAAGGTAACAAGAAGGTAACATTAATAAAATGTCGCACCAGAGTTTGTTTATCATGAATGTTAAATTTGTTATGATGATGTGGGTGTGTAAGAGCGGAAGAATTGGAACACGGGGATACTGTGTATCAATTATCATTTTGGACTAGAACTGGCCTGTAATCCATCACCGCAAACTTGTCCATTTGTGATAATGAATGGTTGGTGGCATGAGCTGGGGACCAAAAAAGGCAATTGCCAACACATTGAAGTGTTATAAGATATCCCAAATAGACGAAACAAGGTATATGGTATTTTTTCACGTGCTGCAGCACTGCAAAACCAAATTTAAAGTTGAAAGAAAAGATGCAAAATATTAAATTTTACTCTCTACTCAAGTAGGTAGTACTCACGCCATTGAGGTGTGTTTGATCTGTTAGAGCAATAAGAGTGCAGAGACAATTCGCAGTACGACATTTTGAATTCAAAGTTAGAAATCAGCTCAGGAGTAAAAGTTTTTTCATTGCAGGTTTGCTATTAATAATGTTTTGTCTAATATCAAAAATTCTCTCGCACATCAAAGCCCCAACATTCATTCAGCCAATGTTCAATTTCATAATCTCTAGTACATGCCCCCATTTTGCATCATACCCGGGTTTGGCATACCACCAGGAGGCATGCCTCCAGGGTTTGGCATGGCACCAGGGTTAGGATATTGCATACCACCTGCAGGAGCAAATCCGCTCATGTCAATGTTTCCCCCTTGTGGCATTTGCTGTGGCATCATTCCAGACATTCCCCCATTTTCTAACATGAGCATGCCACTATTGAAACCTCCAAGAGAACTGTATGTTTGTGCAATAGAGTCCTGGTTTTCTTCTTCCTTGGGAGGTTTAGTACGTTCCTCGAGGGCTTGTAGGCGGTCGTGAGTTTGCCGCAAATTTTGAATAAAGAAAGGCATGATAAAGTTGTGGTAACCATTGAGCCATCCCAATTCGAGGGCAACATCTGGTCGAATATGAGAGAAGCATGTGTAAAGAGCAGCGCAGAAGCACTCCTTCTCTGACGTTTCACAGAAGAAACGAAGGAGGTCTTCAATGGTTTCAGGGTCGGATGATTCATTTGCTGTATCAATACAATCTTTCCACATGCGGTCATTCTTCGACAGTTCAATTGATTGAGACCACTTCTTGTTGCATCTATACACGTAAGCTGAAATGCGACGGAACTCCAAAAGCTCGTGGGTAGCAAGCTTTGAAGCAAGAGCGATCATGTTGAAGTTCTTGAACTTGTCAATAGATTTTCTTAAAGATTCGTAATCTTCGTCTTCAATGTAAAGCTAAAAAAGTGGTACAGGAAAAGAAATTAAAAACCTGAAATTCTTTCAATAAGTACATCATAGCAAGAACACATACCTCGTTAAGGGCTTCATTGACTGCACCAAGGTTTGCTTTCTGGATAGACTTCATGTATGCTTGCCCAATTTGCAGTGCCCAGTCGCCAGTTCGGCGAAGCTGACTCACTACTCGTGAGTGATCAACAAGCTCCTCGAGCACTTCCATCAGTCTTGTGAAAAGCATTGGATGCATAGTGAGGTAGAAGTTAACCGCTTTGTACATGATCTCAGCATTGCGTACTTTAACAATGGAGTCCAAGAACAAATCATTGTCAAAGGAGTTCGCGCGTTCTGACATGACTTTCACTGCATTATCAAACTGCTTGTCTGCCATGTACAAGTAAACAGCAGGAGGCCACAAGCGTGCACGTTCACATGCTCGCACAACCTTCGATACATTCAGTTTGCTGAAGAACACCTTGCAGTGCTCCATAACCTTCTCGGGAACGTGTTTCGTGTAGAGAATTCCAAGCTCGGTGAAAATGCCGATGTGAGCATCCTCCAAGCCAAGACCTTGCTCGAAGAGGGACACAAGTTGCTCGAAGTGACCAAGATCTGAGTAGTAAGTGACAACTTCGTCCACATGGTCAGGATATTTGATAACTTCAAGACCACATGTGGCAGCAAGGCGGAACTCTCCAGCTCTGAGACAAGCGAAGCAAACTTGTTTCCACGTAGACACATTGTTCGCCTGTGTCGCAGCTGCAACTGCCTCACGGTACTCTTCAAGGTGAATATGACAGAGGGCAAGCTTTGAGTTGTTGTTGATGTTCTTGAAGAGAATTTTGGATGCATGGTAAAGGCCTTCAGAAAAGCAACGATCGCCAATTGATTGGATATTTGCGACATTGGGTCCATTAACGAACACTTCAAGTTCAGTGAGGTTGTTAGTTTTGGCATATGCATAGATGAGTTCTGTATCCAAAAGATTCTCCTGCAAATTTTTACGCGCCATCTTAAGATAGGGGATAAGTTCCGCGTAAATACCAGCCTCATTGGACTCATCGCAGACTTTCACATATTCACTAGCATCTTCAGCATTGATGAAACTAGTGATAGCATCTGCAGCCATTTTCTCTTCCAACTGAGCTTTACCGAGCTTAGACCAAACAGGTTTTTCGTCAACCTGATTTGCGAAACCCTTAGCACGGTCAAGGTCCTTCATGTAATCTACGAGGACTCCAATTGCGAGAACTTGCATCTCAACTTGTTCTTCCTTGTCAGTGGTGAACTCAGGTTTGGCGAATTTATTGTAAATACTATAAGCCTCTTCGTAAAGCATGTGGCTTTCAGATACACAAATAAGAGCAATATCTTTTGCATCAAAGTTATCAAGTTGATCGATGTAGGAGGAAACACGTGTGTGGTCTGCACGGATTGCAGTAAGGATGAGAAGATTCTGAAGATTTTTGTTGTCTGAAAAATCTGATCCTTGCAGAATGATTCTTTCGAGCAGTGTGATGAGTTCCCCAGGAAGGTCAGCTGCCATGAATGCCTTCACTGTGCAGGAAACCTCATCAGCTGAGGTGCTCTCAGGAAGTGCCCACTCCACAACTTGATCAATGAGTTGCCTGCGTTGGCTTTCCGCTTCAGTCGCTGCATCGCCCTCTTTAGTTTCATCTTTGGTGAGGACCTTGGCCCACAGCTCCAGGTCTTGACGCTCAACGAGATATCTCGCCAGGTCACGGTACAGTCCGTGAGTAAAACTGATGGCAATGAGTTGATCGTCGCACTCCCCGGCGCCCTTTTTGTAAGCAACAAACGCCAAAGAAGGATCCAAGCTTTCGCAAAATGGACCAAGAACTTTGGGCTCATAGAACATGTTGTTGGTCAAGAAAGCCTTGGGATCCTTGTTCATTTGAATGTAGATCTTTCCGAGAGCGTTGTGAGTGCCGGCCTCAGTACTTCCAGTGGCAACACGCGCCTCAAGCCATGGCTGAAGCATACGGAGGCGATTCCTAGTTTCGGCAATCTCGACCATTTCTTCAACAGGGCAAGCAGTTCCAACAGCCATGAGGATACGCTTGACAAAATCTTGGTTTGCCCCAAGATCAAAGAGCTTTCCGACGACTTGTGGGGTTTTAGCAGGTGAAACTTTGGTGACATAGACTTCAACGTATTGAAGAAGACTGTTCAGGTACAAGTATTCAGTAAGCTCGTCAACGAAGTCGAAGCGATCGCAGACGTGAATAAGGGGCCGAGGGTCGGGGAGCTTGGCGTTCTTGAGGTAGTCTTTGACTTCCTCTGGATTGTAAATGTTCGAGTCCCTGCAAACACGCTCTGCTTCTTTGAACTGACCAAGCTGACAGGCAGATTGAATGTATTTGAAGTGGACATAAGGATCCTCAGAGAAGTTCACTACAGCACCAAGATAGTAATACAACCCTTCTACTGCTTTGTTAGCTTCAAAGACCTTTACCAGCTCAGCAGATCCCAATTCATCGTGGTATTTCTTCGCAACCTCCACACAAACTTGCATGTTTGATGGGCCGCGAGACATCATATCCTTAAGAAGTGCAATACTTTGCTCCCGGTTCAATTTTCCAAAATAAGTCACGACGAATTCTGGATTCATCTGGTGGCTGTTCTTGAATACGCGTTTGATGTCATTGATATCAGTGTAATGTTCTGCTGCACGTTGCCACATACCAGCACGCTCGCAAAGCTTTCCCACATGGGCCCTATCGTAGTGTGTTAGAATACCGTTCTGCATGATAGCATCCGCAACTTGTGGTGCCCCTCCAATAAGATTGATTTCAAGTAGTTTAGTTTGAAGGTAAGCGTGCTCTTGCTTGTTGTCCTTGAGTGCCTCCAACAAGAAAGCTGTAGTCTCTTGGACACGGTTGCTCGACAGGAATGCTTCGGCGGTGGCTTGAATATCAATCAATGGTCCCCCCTCGGCACTCACAAGTCCCTTTGCAAGGTCAAGTGCCCCCTGTGGGTTGTTGAAAAGGAGCTGACTAAGCATTGATGAATAATCCATCGAGTACCCAACACTGGTAGAGTAAGGGACAATTTTATCATATTCTCCCCTCTGCACGAAGCATTGGATTGCCTTGGCGTGGCATTCTGAGCGGAGGAAGACACTGAGAGCCATAGCCGTATCATGGGGCATGATCAAATCACCAAGAGCTTCTGAGCAATGCAGCTTATCGTCTTTGAGCCATTTCTCCATAAGCTGAGGGCGTCCCTGCTGAAGTACTGGTTTAGCAAGTTCAATACTCTCCTGTTCATTCAATTTACCATTTTCCAACAAGGTAGAGAAGTACTGGAAGACAGGTTGTGGGGCACCTGGCTCTGCAGGAATTTGTTGGAACCTCGCGATAGTTTGGGGAGTTCGAAGGGCTGTTCCACTCCCCGCCACAAGAATCGCCGCCTCTTTCACCTGTCCTGCCCCGATGAGACGCTCAAATTCAGCTGTGTAGAGGTGCTCAGCACCGGGAAGGCCGAGTCTGCCGGCTACCTTAATTGCCAAAGCATTATCGCGGAGGGTGTTCACCACATAAGGAACAAGGTTCTGTCCATTCAAACTGATTCTCAACACTCTCCCAGTGCGGACGGTGATTCCGAAAATGGCCCCAGTAGATGCCTGAGCACAAGTGACAAAAATGGTCTCTTGTGTTATCCTCGTCCTAAACATTGTCTTTCCACTGTGAATGTCAAACATGTATACATAACCCATTTTGGTGATAAGGAAGGCAATATCATCTTTGGCATCCACCGCAAGGCTCACAGGGAAGTCAGTCGCGGCCTCAGCAGGGACAGGAATCTGCGTTGGGGGCAATCGCATGGGTGTCCCCTTCGAGGGATCCCGCCCTACCTCCATGACAAACAATTTGTGAGATGGATCCTCCGCCTTCTTTTCGTGGAACACAAGTACCTGCGCTGGATCCTCCCTCCCCTGAACCTTAATCTTGGCGAAGGCACCAGCATGGCCTTGAAGAGGCTGCGACACCTTTTTCTCTACGCTGTAAAGCTGCATGTTGCCATTGACTCCACCCCCCGCCCCTGCAGAGATACCGCCAAGCAAGCACCATTTGCTATCCGGAGAAACGTGGTAGTTGATGATCTGAGTGTTGGCACCAATGGTCGGGTGGCGATCGAACATTTTCTCCGGAGCCGAAGACCCCTCCACGTTCCAATGATACACCGAGGACGCAGTCACGAGAGCAAGGTTGGTAGGCCCCGTCCATTTCCAGAACACAATTGCTGATTCCATATCATGACTTTTTAATTTTTGTTTCGAATCGAGGTTAAACATTTGAATCATCTTTCCCGATCGCAACGCCAAAATATTGGAGGCTGGGTTCATCACTGCGGCCTCCGCCTTAATTGGACGACGGGTGACCTGAGCCTGGTTTTGAAGATCGACAAGCGAAACCTTGTCAGGCTCCACACTGACAATCCACTTATCTGACTCCATTGTGGTGAGCCCATGTTTAATCGATCCCTCGGGGACGCCGAGTTGTTGGAGCTGCGCGAGTATAAAAAATAGAAGACATGAGCACTCCGTGCAATGACAAATAAAATTGAAAATGCTCCCAATACGCCAATACAGGAACCAGGAGCGTTAACAGCAGAGCAGCATGGCGTCATTGAATCTAAGAGGCTTGGTTGGGAGTTGGGCGCAACGCCGAAGGGGCAGCCACCAACGTCCACCATGGCCACCAATGCTTCAGAGTCGCCAGCGAACCGTCACGAAAAATAGCCGTTATTTCTGTACACCATACTGATTCCTACGTAGAAAATCCAGCCGATCTAACCGTATCCACATGATGTCGCATCAGCCATCCGTTCCGGCGACTCACGTTTAGGACCTCGCTGAAGGCAATTGGGACCCCCGCCATGGTGATGGTTGAATGAAATTAAAATGAAGAAGTAATGATAATAATGTCCTCTACCTGCGGACGAGACAACGCTTTGGGGGAACCACGCCGAGAGTGTTTGTTGAAGAGTATGACGAATCTTTCTTGGTTGTGTTTTCGGAGCAAGGTTGTGGTGGGTGGTGGGCAGTGGTGGGGTGGTGGGCGGGGTGGTGAGCGAGGTTGGCCGGCTCCGTGCTGCGTGGCTCGTTTTTAGTGTGGTATTGTATGTAGGTACTTAGGTACAATAGGTACGTTTCTTCATGTGTATGTATGTATGTATGGTACAATACAACATAAGAACTAGATAAAACATACGAGTACGTGTCATTGTGTACAAAAGTAATAATGGTATTGTACCATACGTATGTATTGTATTAGTACTATTATGACGGAGTAATGACGTAATCCTACTTATTAATCCTACATAGTTAATGCTTTTGATACTCTCTTCGTTTTGTTGTATCAGTGGTGTATCTAGAAATTTCGTAGAAGTATTTAACCTTCTGTCAGGAAACAAGATAGAGTGTTGTATTTTATCCAATATGTGATAGGATATCTATCATGTATACACTTATTACTTACTTCTTGCTTACTTAAAATAGGACAGCTCATTCACATTTAATAGTTGAGTTGAATGCTTCTCCATAGGAATGGTTTGAAATCATTTTAAAAACATATTTACCAACTTGTATTATAATTTGAAACAATGCAGAATAATTTATGGATGGGAAGTAAGATGATTCAGGGATGTCATGATGAATGTAATCAGTATTGATACAAAAAAATATTGCAACAGGGATGATCAAAATTCATAATACTGTATTGTAATAATAATCAATTATTTGAAACTGAAATAGTGCATTTTTTTCTTTACTCTAAAGATTTTAGTATGACTCCAACTAAGTTTAATATGCATTAAATAATAAGATGCAATAAAAGTTTATTCTTATCAGTAAATGTGAATAATATGATTTCTTCCACTTTGTTGGAATTCATAAAATCTACTTTACTCTCAAATAAAATTAGTTTTTTTGGGGCACAGATTAAATCCAAAACTTTGTGTCTCATATAACAAAACAATGGTAAATGAATGATTGTTTCCTTCTTTGATATGATATCACAATATATTTGTTTGTCCCTGGTCATTTGTATTTTATAATATTGTTAGTTTTCATAATCAAAAAGCTATGATGAATTTTTATATTAGAGCACATTTTTATTACCTGAAGGGTCATTTGTTGTAATGATTTCACCCTTTGTTTTTTAAGTATTTTTCCAAATTTTGGTTGTTTGGTCATTTTTTTTGTTTTCATATCTTGATTTATCACTATCACAGAAATTTTTCAGCAATATTGATAATTTTTATTTTAACACTCTTTTACTGATTTTGTTGTTGGTAGTGCTTGATCAAGATTTCATGAGCTATGTTAGATTTTCCCTTTTTGATGTTATCCTGGTAAGAAGAGAATTTGACTGGAAAAGAGATGAATGTGAAGAATGGGGGAAATTTTTGAAAAAAATCTCTTGTCACTTCATTTTTTAGCCCTTCTGTTAGGAAAGGAAAATTATGGGGGAAAATAATGGTACATACAATGCGAATTACTATTACAATGTTATTAATTATGGGCATTCATTGACAAGTAAATTTTCAGCATGAAAAACAACCTTGGTCAATATTTTGATTAAATTGGCATGAATAAAAATGTGTGTGTGTCTTTTGATAATATTTTGTTTAGAGATTGGCCTTAATTGCATGTTCTGAGTTAACCAATAGTACTTCATGAGCAATAATTTGGATTTTGGACCCACTCACATCTGACAGTTGATTTTTCACTAAAATTGAGACACTATTATTTCCCTTGCCATGGGTGGTGGGGAGACAAAGGAATAAATCAATATCCTCTAAAAAATGGAACATCATAATAGTAAAAGATGATGGTGTCCTGGTTATGTGTGAATTTGGTGCTTATTGTCTGAGGAATATACTTAACATACTTACCTATTTTTTGTGAGACCATTCAAAAATACATTATCTGGGTGATAAGTTATTAAAAATTCTATATTTATTTTTATCGGAAACATAAGGAGCATAGATGAAAACAAATGCTACTTAATTATTACTCTTCATTACTAAAGGAGGACAATGCTCATAATTAGACGAGTAATATGATATCTTCCTATCAATTGTACATAACGATTTTTGTAAGTGTATTATGTACCAAATAAATGGAAATACCAAAATTTCAAATTTTTCCTACATACGTTGAATGTATGTATTTTATAGTACCCCGTAATCTTTCTTTATGTATGTAGCTATTGTATGTACTCGTAATATTTTTGATAAGTACTCCTCTCTAGAGTAGGCTACATAGCTACATACGTCCTACCTAAGCACTAATCTGTACGAATAATGGGTTCCTCTAATTAATAAGTAAGTGTGGCCGATGAGGTCGTCAAACAGTATGTACCTCACGTACGACTAATTGAGTTATTAGTACCACATCATCTGAGTTGTGATGAGCAAAAAAGTTTTAATTAACCCCATCAGAAAATTTGAAAAATCATTTTTTTAATTTTTTACGCCCTGAAACCTGCAACCTTCAACGCCCCTTAGTAAATACGCGGCAGCTGTTATTTACCTGATGTAGTTTTGGATTGCTATGACAATTTCAATGTTTGAAAAACTAATTTAGAAGGTCAAGGAACCCCCAAATACATGGTACCTACTAGAGCAACAACCTCTAAAAACACAACCAGAAGTTTGTGAAAAATAGCATCGATTTCAATAAAAAAGGGTAAAAAAGTTTCACTTTTTGTTTATTGAAATTAAATTATCACTTCTTTTTCTAAAATATTTTATAATCTTAAATATCTAGGGTAAGATAATTTAAGATATCTACAACATTCCAATATATACTAAGTAGATAGAGAAATAAAAAATATGGAATTTGTACCTAATCTCTACCGTATTAAATTTTTTGAGTTAAAAAAATCATAAAAGTAATTTAACATAGCTGTATAAAAGTAATTTAACATAACTATTTTGTGTTGTTTTGAGGTGGTCCTTTAATTGTAACATCAAAAACTTAGCCAATACTTATGGAATCTCTTTCAAAATTCTTCTGATCAAAAGTTTACTCCATAGTCCAGTCGTCAGTAAAAATCAGAGGTGAAAATTTTTATTTTTGACTGAGATGATAATGTCACAAGATTGTTTAATGTCATAGCCATTTAAGACTACAGTATAACAATAGCTTGGTCAATGGTAGTCATGAGTAAGCTCCTACTTAGATATTTTTTATTAGTAGATATTGTTGATATGTTTTGAGTCGACAATAAGAATGAACTTAATTAAGTAGGTATTCCTAAGTACTACTTAATAAGTTACATACTTGCTTGAGCAGAGGCCTTAATATTATTTCCTTATTTAATATTTGTGACTTGGTGGATAGATGGTTTGACAGGATTTGCTTGGCTCCGAAATATTTGGTGAATTTTTGTTTGGGTAGATAAGTGGTGGGGGCCAACCATACATCCCAAACAGTTGGACCCCTATGGATCCCTCCTTGTTGAAAACTAATGTTCAACAATGGATTGTATTTTTCAATTGATGACTTATAGATTAGAAAGATACCATTTTCAAATGGCTTAGATAGGGAGTTACAATGGGTAGGTTAATGGTTGTAGCTGGTGATGGTTGTAAAACAAAAGTGGTGAAAAATGTTGTTCTGTTATTTCAAAAAGTCGGTAGTAAGAATTAATTATTCCTTTCAGAAAAAATAACTGATTTTTTGCAGCTGGTGTATTTTGTTATTTCTTTAAGCTTATTCATGTGGTTTTATGTCCAGTAATGCAAAGTTTCACTAACAAAAGATAAGTGTGGGTATAATAAAGAACATAGAAATCATGTCTTGAATTGTGTGGGTGTGGATTTATTAAGCTTGAGTATGTCTGCTGTACAAATTTTGTAGGATACAAAGAAAACAAAAGCACAACTAGTTTACCATACTTTAAACTTTTCATAAGATACAGTTGGTCAGCTGATGTAATGGTAATCCAAGTCACAAATATTAGTTTGGTAGGCATAAGCCATGATCAACCCAAAATCTCCCAAAACACATCGCAAAATGGGAAAAAACCGAAATCGGATTTACGGAGATCGACTTTAAAAATCGATAATCGCCTTTAAACTTTTGTAAAAGTAAATGCCTC
>JALLOT010003770.1:0-10891 GCA_036939595.1 Thalassiosira livingstoniorum | reverse complement strand
TAGTAGATAATGTCTATTGTATCATTAAAATGGTAATGAATCTACATACGTTTTTTCTGGTATAAAAGCTAAGGTAATATAACTACTTCTAAAGAGTTTCTTTAGTAGACTCCCACTCTCGCTCGTGATCACAGATGATCAAAACCTCTATCAAAACCATACTACCATATGGTAAGTATAGTACCATAAAGTAGTAAGTACGGCGTATGACAACAGTCGCCTTAATTTTTAATTTCGCTAACAAACCACTAGTGTTCCAGCCCCTCAACTGAATTCATTTTTTTCAATTTTATATGATATTACTCGCCCCTACCGTAGAAACTATACTGGGATTTACTGGGGCCATCATCTGTCAGGACTGTAATTTTTTCCCCACCGTCTCTACCATGGCATCTGCGTGCCCACGTCAAATCCCGCCGAGCGGATTGCCATGGCGGATTGGCAAGCAGTCAAGCAGTCCCCCCTTAGCATCTAATTACAATAACGAATATTTTACAATAGACATAGACTAGTAAAAAGTAGATTAATTCAATTAGTACAATTGCTATTGTAGACATGTCTAGAACAGGAGCGGTCGGATCCGTCGGACGAGGTAACAATGGCAAACGATTCGGCATTGTGCGTTGCGGTGTTGGCAACAGCAGTCTCCCAACTTTGGCGCCAATCCCGCACGGATTGTTCGCTTTTGAGGGAATTGTTACTGCATTCTTATTACCTCGATGGCAACTCTTGTTATCAGCTTGCAAGGGAAAGAGTAATCGTTGACAAACCGTCAACAAAAGCGTCGTTGACATCCCCACAACCCCGTCGCAGCATCGCTGCCAAACAATTGCTTCCTGTGTTGGCAGCAATACCAAGCAGCATTATCGAAGCATCTACAATTATTTTTTAAATCCGAGCAATCGGATTCGGAAACGGGCCGCCATGGCTTGCAACAAAGCCGTCGCAAGCCATGGCTAAGTATGGCTATGCCATGGTATGACTACTGACATGACCTAAAAAAAAATCGACGATGGCCGCCGCCAGAGGCCCTTCAGACAACAACCAACCGGCTCACCTTTAGCGCACCAACACCAATACCCCGTTGTCATATGTCGACTAACATGGTGGGGAAGGGGTTGGTGCCATTATTTGCCGCTTGAAACGGCAGTGAAGCTCCATTGTTGACCTCTGAATGGCGACGAGCGGAAATTACAGATCGACGACGACGCCATCGCCGAGGGTGGTTTGTAGGGATCTCCTTAGGCAACCAAGTTGTTGACCCCTAATACTTCTACAAAACTATACATATGTTCTTTACATACATAAAAACAATACTGAGTTGTCTCAACCCTTGTTGACTTCACCAAGGGGGTGAAACAAACTGGTACACCGAGGAGGGCGACTGTTTGTTAATTTTAGGGGTGGGCGACTAATGTCATACGCCTAGTACAACAAAACATAGTATGACTCTAGATATTCAAATCATTTAGCAATATTGAAGTTGAATTTAGCTTTGCTTCTTATTATTTCAATGAAGTTCACTTTACTTGATCTTGTTTATTGTTTTGTTAAGTTTAGTTCAGAATTTATCCCAGCTTGAACATACAACCTTTGTTTAGTTTTGAATAATTTAGATATCTTAATTTTAATTTATATTATTTCATCATAGGTTATAATAATAAATTAGTTTATAATCAGTTTCAAATTAAACAGAGTAAAATGAAACATCTTTTGACATAGAATCTAGGAAAAAACATTAGGCTAAACTATATTGATTACATTGTTAGATTGAAACTTTCAAAATGGGATCAATCTTTAATCAATGAAATATAATAAAAAATCAGTCAAGTTTAAAGCATATGGTTTATAATTGTTTAATTGTGAAGACATCTTTTTTGTTTTTTGTAGAGCCTTTTAAGAATAATTAGTTCCTCCTCCAGGTATTTTCACTTTGAAAACCAGGTAATGCTTTCAAACTGGTAGATGATTATTCACTATGTTATGCTTCTCTTACTTTGGAAACATACAAAAGATTTCACATTCAAGTCAATGTGCACAAACGTATATTGTTACAATCCTGGAACCACTCTAAGACATATGACAATGATACTAAGTCTTCGTCAGATTTCCACATCAAAGAGATAAATGAACTTGAAACCAATTGCATGAAAAATATTTTTCTACAAACATATCCAAAATTTTATACTGCTGGATCTCCTCAAAATCATTTCATGTAGTTACATAAAGTCCATTGGTTTAGTTGTATGTAAAGTAGATGAATCAAATGCCAGAAGAATTATGACTATGTATGATGTTAAAACATTCTTTCCATCAAAGAAATCCAATGTACAACATTGACATTTGAACAATTTAGAACTGTATTCAATGATATTCATCAATGTTTTGATTACATCAATGACAGTGACACGGAATAAAATATCATGTTAACAATTTTCAAAAATATTCTTTTTCAACAAGATTCCTAGACGTTTACCCCCTCCCATGTTATGTTTGGGAATACCCATAAGTCTGAATAATGAGTTGTTTCTCCAAAATAAAAAATTAACATAATAAAATTTGTCATCAATGAAAAAAGTCAAAAAAGCCAATTTTAGAAATTTTCAAAAGAGATTGTGTTATAGTGAATCAAATTTTCTTGAATATTTTTCAAACAATGTATTAATAAAAATTTTGATAAACCATAAAACATTTTGATAAAATTTTTGAGTATCGATATGGTTCCATTTTTTAAATATATCTCTAGTAATGATACTATTAAAATACAACAACCAAAACATAGTTGAATGTAATGGACTCAACAGTGGCTGGCAAAAAAGAATAAAAAATTGAAGTGGAAAAGGAATATATTGAAGTATTTTGTATTGGATCATCTTACTTGGAATTTAAAATAAAAATTAAAATGGTTCAAAATGAAACACTTTAAACACTATCTTTGTAATTGCACTCAGCTCAGAACTTTTCATAACATCATATTTCATCAGTATTCTTTTTGCAGACAATTGTTTTGATCTTTTAATTATTCTATGTATTGATAATACTGAATACAGAATAAAATGCTTAATCCAAATTTGCTTGCTAATATTTAAACATGAACTATTGATGATATATAGTCCAATTTTGAATAATGAAATACATGAAATTTACTCTTATGTATTACATCAATAATTTTTAATCTATTTTACCAATTTGCACTAAAAAAGTTTACAGCTTGGTGAAATCAAAAACATTAGATATCAAATTTTTACTGCATGTGTGAATGTTTGCTTTGATTAATTTTTTTACATCATGTGTTTGTTATGATTTTTGATACTTGCAAACCTAAAACAATTTACGGTGTTACATATTTTAATGATTTACAGAATTAGAGATTAGTTGAAATGGCTAGATATAGTTTAACATTTTTAAGCTGGTATTTTATATTTTTGATAATTACACATTATATCAACTTCTATGAGTTATAAAAAATCAAAATGCAATAAAAATCCATTAATGTTTATTGTAAATTAGTGCCTATGTGCCTTCTAATTGAAACCCAATGTAATGATTCTCATATCATGCCTTGTTATTTCCATGGTTTTTTGTCAGAAATTTCAAATTTTACCAGTCATTACTTGATATAATCTATTCTTGTTTGAATAACTGTAATGGTGTGATGAATGGTGATCATCAACTGTAATGGTTACTGCAAACCATTTGTGTATAATTTACCTCAGGCATAATAATGAAATGACTACTGCTTTTTCCATGTACAGGTTCATATGAACCAACATCCTGGTTTGGCACATTATGCTACTGCTTCAGATTGTAAAGAACACACTGGAGTAGTCCTTTCTCTTGGGTATGGTTTTCTAATTAGCATATCCTGGAAGAAAAAATCAATACATAAAGCAGCATGGAGATGGAAGTGGTGGGAACCAATGACAGTTTTTCTGAAGTCCTTTGGATGATTTTTTTGACGAGGACCAGGGATTTTGAATAGAAGACAACATCACTAATCAAGATAATCAAAGTGCTGTGTCTTTTGAAGTTAACAGTAGCTGTTGAATTCTAAAAGCACAAAACACACGAAGGGGGAATATTTTTTATCAAGCACAGAATCAAAAGCGACAAATTTTGAGTAACATACTGTCCATCTGAGGACATGTATGCTGACATTCTTACCAAGCCTCTTTTGGGTGTACTTTGTAAAGTTTAGAGCTATGATCATGAACGTACCTGTAGAAGATGTAGACACTCTGAAGCCAGGAGAAGAATACAGTTTGGAAGAAGAAAAGAAAGTCAAATGGAAAAAGAACACAACAAAGGTTTTCAATTCCAAAGCCAGTGCAAAAACTCCTGCCAAGACGATGCAAAACCAGAGTAAACCTGACCATGTATCACAGGAGTGTGTTGGCAGAGCTGCAGCTGCTGCATCCCGAACACGTCAGTGACCCAGAGCAAGGATATGGACAGCTGACATGTATACAAAAAGGAGAAAGTGCCAACAGAATGGTCAATGATCATCTACTAGACAAACTATCCCATGATTATTTCTGGATTGTGTCTACCATGTCCACTATGCCTCTCAGCTAGTTGGACCAAACCACATGCAGCAACAGATGAATCTTCAATATCAAATGATTATTATTTTGTTCACTAGATGACTCTTAAACTAGGTAGTGGAACAATAAAGAATCATCAAAAAATATTTATTTTTGGCTTGGTAGTGTATCTCCAAAGTTTGTTTAATGTCATAGCAATTCAAGACTAATTCAAGAGTACAACACAGTAGCCAGATACTAGTACTAGATTATATCAGGATTATCGTAGGCTGGACGGATTTCCAAGTTTGAATTATTTGAAATCAATTAACGGTCAATTCTTGAGGATAATATCTAATATGATTTTTATTTACGGGGCACAACTTGCTCACAAAATAATTGAGAAGTGCATAAGGTACAATACTTACTACAATAGCTATCTACCTCTCTACTAGGTATAGTACTAGAGAGAAGGGAGGTATTGTACAATACCATATTTTTTTACTCCCGCCCATTTTTTAGTTGTGAAGTGGAACGTTGAAAGGGGTTCAAAGCTTCATTATCTTTTAATTGTCCAGCTTTATCACAAATTTGGCCTTCACGCAACGCAAAAGGTGATATTATGATGTAGTACTTAGCAAGGTAATGTAGTACTTAGTAATTAATTATGTGCGTAGATGATAATAGAAGATAGTTATACTTATCTGTGTACTTATGTAAGCAACATAAGTCCCATTCACGCCCCGTTTGGCATGATCATACTTATTATTACTCCTATCTCTGTTCGAAGTTTTAGTGGTACTCGCTTACCTCTAAGTATGAATTCAATCACAATATTATTATCGTCCTCATATTATTAGGTACTTACATCGTAGCTGGCTCTAGATTTGATGGTGTTGCATGGTAAATTACATGCACTGGAGATAATGAGTATGGTAATTATTTCATGAGAGAATATTCATTTACATGGCTGGCTTTGTCATTATTACTTGCATTACTTTTTACTTTTTGTCTTTTTTCTTTTGCAGATTACAAATTGCAATCAATCAGATAGATGGTACTGGCCAGAGTAGTGCATTACTGTCATCATAATAATTAGGATTTTGTGCACCTTTTCGAAGCTTCAATCATAAAGTCCAGTCCGCATTCTTTCACAAGCCCATCCCCTATTCACTATTCACTGTTCATTACTCACCACTCACCATTCATTACTCACAACTGCATTCTCAATTCTCCACCATGAAGCTCCTTCTATTCCTGAACCTCATCACACTGGCATCCGCCTCGAGCAAAGTCAAAGGCCAATCCTCCCTTCGAGGCGGGGACTCTGCCACTTCCTCCCATTCCGCACATTCCCCCCAGTCCGTCCATTCCGAGAGTCGTCTCCTCAAACACCCGCACAAAAAGGATCACCACGGAAAGCATGGAACCACCACCATTGCACCCATTGAATCTTCTATAGAATCAGTAGGAGCCGGAGCCAATTTTGTTGGACCGAGTGAATCTACCTTTACAGGTGCTACGGAGGTGCCAGAACTTCGAATTTCGTTGAACGATGCCATGGATGTCGATGCTCCCGTCACTGCCGCGCCGTTCCCTACCATCATCGCCACCGTCGCCGCCACCACAACCGACGCCACCGACGCCAACATGGCAACCACCACCAACTCGGGCTGCCCCGCCTCCTGCTCCCCCCAACTATGCCACTGCCTCTCCACCAAAATCGAATCCGAATGCCTCTCCCTCGTCAACACCGAGTTTTCCATCGCCTCCCAAAATGGCGGAACCGTCGGAAGCCAATGCCTCTTTGACTACTTCGAAATCGACGAAGAAGTCCCCCTTTTCTGCAATTGGGCCACATGCTTGGGGGAAGGGAAGACCATCACGAATTGCCGCTGTGGATTCGTGACGGAATTGTGCATTGCGGATGATATGCTGGAGGAGCAGTGCGAGCAGGCGAGTTGTTGTGCGTATGCGTTTGGGGAGGTGGAGAGGGAGATGTGTTTTTGGGAGGATAAGCCGACGACTGAGGCTACGACTACGGCGACGAGCACTGCTGCCACTGATGCCGCTGCAGCTACTGCAGCTCCGATTGAAGTGGATGCCATTTCCATTGATGCGGACACCACCACTTCAACCATTGCCGCCACCGACGCCGCTTCTACCACTGCCGCCATCGACACCACTGCCACCACATCTGCTACCGTGATTGTGGATACTACCACATCTGCGACGGAACCTTTTGATTCCACCACCTCTGCGACGGTTGCCGAGACCACTGCGGAGACCACAGTCGTTGCTGCAGTCGAGACTACTGATGCGACCGATGCTGCTGTTGCTACTGATGCTGCCGTCGCCGCAGCTCCTGCAGCTCAAACTGCCCAAGCCGCCAAAGCCACTCGTGATGCCGTGGAAGGATTGGCATTTGCAAGTGAGACCAACAATTAGAGTCTATTTGAGACAATTAGAGTCAGTTGGAGACGATGAAAGTCCGTGAGAGACCATTAGAGGATGCTCTTCAGAGGAAATAATCCAACTGGCGACAAGTAATCTATGTTCCACTCCTCCGCGCAGTAATTAGCAACTCAGTAATAATCAGTAGATGCATCCAAGATCACCGAAGGCTATGAAAGCTTCGGTGCATTGGTTCATGTTTGTAATAAACGGAGGAGTAATATAATTTGCATTTCGATTGGTAATTTGATAATGTTTTGTGTAGTGTTCATTTGACCCTAAAATTTACCTAAAAGAAATATCCGAGACGGAACCAAGGCATCGTTTCATTTGTGAAAAGCAAGTTGAATCAAACACTCATCAAACGCCATGATGAACTTTGGATGTTTTCGTTCCTCAACAACCTAAATGATACACTTCTATGGTGATCAATGTGCAAGACCATCAAGAAACATTTGGTTTTGTTTCAAGTTCACGTTGTATGGAATGGTGAGAATGCAGAGAACGCTGAGAACGCCAAGAACGCCAACCACAAATACCAACCACAAAAGTACGACCAATGAAAAAAATACTAGTTAATATGTTGGTACATTAATAACTAGTACATGCATTGACACGAAAAATCTACGCAATATATAAAGACGGAAGGAGGAGAGCATAGGATGAGTTATCTCAATCAAATCATCTCCCCGGCCTTGCAGAACACAAACACAGATTCCACAGACTCTGCAAACCCTAATCAGTCCCTAAACAGTCCCTAAAGAGTCCCTACATATATCCTAAACAGTCCCTAAACAGTCCCTAAGCAGACCCTAAAATCAGACCCTATCCGAACCCAGCTCGGCATCTTCCAGGATCAACTCTGCCACACCCTCTATTTCCGCAACGGAATTTGAATTCCATTTGGAAGAACTCTCGCCACTATCGAAGCCATCGTTTCTGTTGCGGTTTTGGGAATTGTAATCCCGTGTTCGAGAATAGGTTACTTTGGTGCTACTTGTGCTGCTGGCGCTACTGGTACCTTTTGTGCTGGTGCTGCGTGTGCTGCGTGTGCCAGTCACACCCTGTGGTCGACTTGGTTGGCTTCCATCCCTATCTCGAGTCCATTCACTATTGTATTGCCGTACCCTCGGTGAGTCGGTTGTCTCGGTTGTCTCAGTTGCCTCTGTTGCCTCTGTTGCCTCTGTTGCCTCTTTTGCATCTGCTGCCTGTGTTGATGATTCTACAGCACTAGATTGGCCAGATTGGCCAGTTGCGGAAGTAGTTGAGACAGTGGAATCAGTTGTGGCAGCAGATTGGGAGGAAGATGACGAAACAGATGAAGTGACAGGCAAAGAAAACGATTCCTTGGTAGAGTTAGAAGTAGAGTTAGAAGTAGAAGTAGAAGTAGAAGTAGACGATGCCAGCACCGAAGAGTCTGTTTGTGAATGAGCTGTGCTCGCTTGAGTCACTTGAGTTGTTTGAGTTGTTTGATCTGCGTGGGTTGTTTGATCTGATTGTGTTGCTTGAGCGGAAGCCTCATCTCCCATATCTTCCTCATTCTTTGACTGATTTCGATCCCTCTCTCCGGTCCAAACATGATTTCTTTCTCTCTTTTTGGATGATTCTGTAGATGATTCTGTAGACGATTCTGTAGATGTTGCGATGAAAGCCGTGGAAGTGGACGACGCGGCTGGCGTGGTCGAAGCAGTCGAAGCAGTGGCAGCGGATGAAGCGGTTGCAGCAGAAGTGGACGCTGTGGAAGCAAAAGTTGACAAAGGTGCAGCCGATGCCGAGGAAGTGGAGGAAGTGGAAAACGATTCGGCGGTCGACGATGCAGTAAAAAATACAGTGGTGATTCCCTTTGGAGCGTCCGTGCTGCCAGTGCCACTAGTAGCAATCTCGTCCTCCGGCCTTCGATCCCTATTCCAATTCCTATGGCTCGGAGTACTGGTCATTTCTGTTGGTCCTCCTTCTCCATAAACATCATTGGCAAATTCAACGAGTGCATGCAAAATGGGTTCCGTGCTGTCAGTCCTACCAGTTCTGCCAGTGCTGCTGGAAAAAGTGGCAGAACTGGTAGAAGTGGCAAACGTGGTGGAAGTTGAAATATCACCCTTCCTCTTTCGTTCCACTATGAACTGCTGATGGTCGTTGATTTCTGGTACGGTGGTGCTTCCAAGTGTGGAGGACGACGAAATTGTTGTCGATGTTGTCGATGTTATCGATGCTGCCGATGCTGAAGAATCAAAGAATGCACGAGAAGCCACCGTGCTGCTCGGAGAAGGAAAAAAAGTAGAAGAAGCGGTAGTAGAAGTACCAAATTCATCCCTCTTTCTCTTTCTCACGGAACTCAAACTGGAAGATGATGGATCATCGTACGGCTCAGTGCTCCAGGTGCTGCCGGTGCTGTCAGTGCTGCTATTCGTGGGAAATTCTTCCGAAAATGCCGACGAATCCTCTTGGGCTTGTACTTCAAATATGAAGTGCTGGTGATCTCCCAAGGGTGGCTTTGTAGTTTCGTTAGTTTCGTTAATTTCGGTAGCTTTGGCAGTTTCGGTAGTTGCTGTGGTTATTTCAGCAGCTGTTGCCGCAATTGATGACGAAGTAGAATACGAATATTCAGAATATTCAGAATAGTCATCAAGCGACAAGAAGAATGAGCTCGGTTGTTCGAGGACCGGAATGAACGAATTGTCTCCATCTTCTCCATTGTCCACTGCTTCCGAAATCAAATTTGACAAATCGGTGAAACTGACCTCATTCCTCGTGAATTTCTCCTGAGCCCCTCGAAGATTGGGCGTGTTGGGCGTGTTGGGCGTGTTGGATGTGTTGGATGTGTTGGATGTAGTTTTGGTCATGCCCGTGGGAAAGAGGGCCGCCAGTACCAACAGTTGGAGGAACACTCGAATGGTCATGGTTCATTTCAGTTGCTTTTGTTTGTTGTCATAGGTTTTGTTTTATTGAATTTTTTTTTGTTCGTGTGTTATTTTTTTTGCTGTTGATGTAATTATTTATGAATTGAAATGGCATTGGGGTGATTGATGTCTATCGTGCCTATTAGCATTCATCCCATCTTTAAGTTTGCTTGATGTTGCCTGATGTTACCTGATGATGTTGCCTCATGTTGCATGTTGCCTGGGGCTACCTATCATAGGTACTTATTTGCTCTGCAGGATTTGGATCCGATGCCAGTTGATTGCTTTTTACTTTCAGAGAAAATTACAATGCTCTATGGCATCTACTATCACGGGACGAACAAGAAGCTTCTCTCGTGGATTGTGGCAATTGTGATAGCAGGGGAGTGATAAACTGTCCCACTCAACATTAAGTATCTAAGTCGTCTAATGGCAGCATGAAATTGGATGGCGCCTCGCTCTGGAGGTAGAAGGTAGAGATAGTACTTAGGACTTATGCAAAAACTGAGCAGAACACGAAATTTGCCTACTTAGTAAGTCTTTGGTAAGTACCACTTTCAACACCTCCCACCCTCCCATGATCCAATAATTCATTAGGAGTAGTTTTAATATCTTGGCCACAGCATTCATAATACATGGGAAATATTGTTAAAAGATAATATCACACAAGATTTTGTAAGTGAAAGTGGACTTCATGTTGGCCATATGGTACTACTTATCACTATCACTTCTTGATGGTAAGTAGGTACTACATACCAAATTACTACTAACAAAGACGGAGATAGATGACAACATCATCATCATCATCCAATAGCACTTCTAATAGCACCCACGAGTAAAAATACTCTGCTACAATTGCAGAATGAAAGTTGATGTGGTAAAATACAATAACTACAACTTACCTAATAAGCATCCCATGCACCAGCATAGCATTGATTGATCCTTTTTCAATCTCTCTAATTGAGATAGTTGAATCATACAGGCCCGAATCATACCGGACAATATACAGGACATTCC